>JAPTYR010000011.1:10164170-10181859 GCA_029814505.1 Siphamia roseigaster
TGCCAGTAACCCAGAATAGATGTCATTACATATTAGGAAAAGTAAGTCAGTGTTCAAATTTTTAATGGATTTTTAAAATCTTTTTTCCCCCCATTACCTTAGGATGGGTGAAATTTCATTACTATAAAAACATACATATTGTTTCAGTTTACTTCACATTTGGCACATACATAGAGGCAATTAATATGCTGACATCAGCACATGCATAGACATGATGACATCAGCTGGATCAATGCCAAAATAAGCTTCAATACATGCAAGGAGCGGGGTTTGTGGTACCTGGCACCACTTGTTTAATGTACAACACTTTAGTTTGCTTTGAAATATTACATATAATGATCAGAAAACTTTAGTTCAGCCTCAGTTTTAAGATTCCTTCTATTGTAATGTGTAACATCATTCACAAAATGTTGAATTTATCAGCTGGAATTATTTTACGAAGCAGGTTCAGTTTCAGTGCATGATATTGGTTGATGATATTTGATAAATACTGCAGGTTTTGAGTCTATCACTTCAATGTTTGGTATCTGGCTGCGGCTTTCAACCCCTGCATGCATTCATTGCATTGGAAAAGACTCCTGCTGAACCTTAAGGAAAGCATCAGTTTGATTTTGTTGCTGATGTCCCACTCTTTGTTTCCTCTCCTCTACCCTTTTCTTCTCCTTCTTCCCGTTGCCCCTCTGCTTCATTGTATTTTCTTCCTGTCAGCTTCATCCTCTTTGCATACGGGTCAGTTTCCAGAAGAAAAAACTCAAACAGGGTCTGGATTTATACCGTCCTGGAGACCCCAAGTCACACCCCCAGTAGAGACCCCTACTCAAACTCCACACTCCGCTCTCCCTGGACCTCCTCCACCTCTTCCTCCTCGCCAACAGCCTGTTACTTCCCAAACTGTTATAGCCCCCCCCACTGACCAAGGTACAGGTATTGAATCAAATGAAAAAAATGACATGTTCTCAGCCTTAAATGGATTCAGTCGCAGCACTTATTCCAAATATTTTGGCCAGCTTTTTGGAATTTTTAACTCTTGACCCCAGCCCACTCCCTTTAGATTGGCTTTAACACATTAGATGTAATTTCAGAGGCTGCACCCTCAAATTTAATACAGTTTGGCTGCCTTTTTAAACAATATGTGAAGAATTCCTATTCCTATACTAAAAACACTGCCTCCATCCAACTACAGGACTGTCAAACCCTGTATGTGTACTTCTGTTTTTACTTATCTACTTACAGCTGCTCTTTACACTTTAGTATGTTGTATTCTGCTGCTATGTAAACGGTAAGAGAACCTATACTCAGGACACTGTACTACACACTTTACTTAAAATGACTTAACATTATAGTCATCGCTGTCACCTGTATATTATATATGTTATATATTCGACATATTGTAATACTGGACTCACTTGCTTGTGTGAGTGTGTGTGTGTGTTTGTTTTCTACATTTTTTTCCTTATATCGTCTTTTTAACTAGACAATTTTACACATATATATTTTTTATTATTTACTGTCTCATTGTATAATATACATTTTGTTGAACTATCAAATGGTATCTTCCAATGACAATAAAACCTATTGTATTGTATTCTAACAAACTGTAATTTTACTATGTGCCGTTCCATGAGAGTTGGCTGACGGTCATTATCTATTTGTACATCAATGGAAAACCATGAAAAAGGTTTTTTTTTTTTGAAGAAGAAGAAGAAGAAGAGAGAAGAAGAGTAAATTGTCTATATCTGAGAAAATGACTCCCCCATCTGGGAGTTTTAAGTTTTGCAATTAATCCAGCTTGAAGTTAATGATGCTGATAGTCAAACTGTAAACTCTACAGATTGTGACGTCATGCTATATGAATGTAATTTAATTGACTTAAATCCTCTATTAAATGCTGTGATGTGAGAGTGGGGTACAACATGTATAATCACTGCCTCCGTATTGTTTCTTTTTAGAATTCCAAAGGCAGCTGAGCACACTCAGTGAAGAGGACAGCCAGAGTACAACACCCACTAGTACGCATGAACACAAACTGCAGAATAAGTGTTACATCTGTTTGAAATATGTGCATTTCTAAGTCTTTTTTTGTTCCTCAGCTCCTGATCCCAGAACCTCTGGATTTGTTGGAATGAACAGTACTGCCGGCCGCAGACCAGAACTGTCCAGGGTTTCAGAACGGAAAAGAGACCCTGCATTTGGAATTGAAGTTATCAGAACATCTGCAGGGTGAGTAAAAGTATAAAAATTAACAACTGTGATGCTCTTCATATTTGGTATGTTCAGCATGGTGTTCATGACACCAAGACTTTTAATTTAACACCTTCAAAAAACAAACAAAACAAAAAAAAACTAGCATGGCATGTGTTTATCCTAAAACTGAATTGTTGTGTTTGTCAGAAATGGCCAAGTATGCAATGTCATGATACAAATGATGAAAATATTTTGTAAATGTTTGTTTCATACTTGCAGTACATTTCCTCAGCTGTCATTGTGTTCGAAACATAACAGAAATGTGACCACATGCACAGCTGCTGTCTTATTAATGGAAAGTAAAGCGGCTGAAACTGACATTTCGGCTGTTGTGGATCTCTAGAGGCTGAAAGGTTTTTACTGCTGTTGTACTAATGGTTAATGAAGTTTTGAAACGACAGTCTTCAGTATGTTGCATTTGTTTGGCATCATAACTCTCTTCTTCCTTCTCATGCAAAAACTGCTTTCATCAACATTTATCTGTTGTAATTTAAGAATATTTGCATCTTTCAGTTGGTGTTTTCATACGTTTATACTGTTTCACTTTGGTATGAACAAAATTTGCAGTGTGTGGTCAATTGTGCAATTATTACTTAAGGATAGTCTGATGTTATCCCATGTTCTGGTCATAAACAGTGTAGTACTGAATCTCAGTTTATCCCTCAGTGTCTCGCACTGTCAGTTTTATGGTAAATGTTATGTGGCAGGGATATAAAGATATCCATCCTTCTGCCTGTCTAAGATTAATGTCCAACCGATTTCTCAAAGGCTATTCACCCGATCCTTTTTCAATTTAGCACACATTCACCACTGAGAGAGGTGCAGTGCACAATTTAATGACTGGATTTATATTTTTCCTTTTTTCCCCAAAGTTTTTGAAAAGATTGAAGGTCAAGACTTGTTTGTCTTGATTTGTCTGAACTACTCAAAAAGGTCAGTTACTAATTAAATCTAGTTTACAGTTACCTTTCCCTGGGTTGGCAGGGTATGAATGAGCAGGAAGGGAAAAGTGTTGTGTGACTGAGCAGGGTTATTAGTATGTTCACTTACTTTTTCACTTATTAACTATATACCCAAAGAAAACCCACATTTTCAAACTCAGTCAATCAAAATGATTTGCTTTGTCATTGACCGTTAGGCAAGTTATAATTAACAGATGAAACATTAATTAAAGAAATAATGGAAATACTACTAGTAGTAACTAGTATGCACAGTGCTTCATTTTCACTGCAAAATCTTAGTTCCCTGCCTTTGGTTAAACATCTTCTGCTCTATATTATAAAAGGGAAGTGGACTCTGTGTGTGTATCTCAGACATCACACAAAATGCAGAAATAATCAACTGTTGCAGTTTGGCATGCTTATGTGTTTTTGGTCAAGGGAGAGAATAACAAAAATATCAAGTTGATAGGACTAATATTTTGGGAGCTATTAGTCATTTTTGAATACAATGTCCTGCTAATGGCTTGTCATGTTGCTATGCCCAGAATCATAGAAACATCATTGAAGAGCGTTATATAACAATAGATCAACAGTAGGGCCACACTGCTGTCATGTCAAATTTAATATGCAGAAACAGACGTGCCAGCTGAGAAGTTATTCAGCTGAAAATGCCAGTGGAATTCACCATGAAACTGAAGGAATGAACTGTATCAGAGGATCTAGACCCGTGGTTCCCCATGAGTCAATGCATTGCTGCACATATAATCTTGTAACTATTAAGCACTTACCAGTACATTCTTGGCATTGCATGAATTATCCTTTGCCTAACATTTGCAGTTATTTGAATTAATCTTGTAGCATTTACAGTTGAACAAAAGTAGAATGGTCAAAGTCTTGTTTATGCGGCGTATTATTCCAAATGGTCACAGCTTCTTGGTAAGACTTGGAGATCCATTTGATTAATTACATGAAGAATTGACTCTTTAGAGCTTTTGCTTTTATGTCATTTAAGTAGCTCCTTGCTGTCCTTGCTGTTCGTATGCTGTTTATTGGAATTCTTGGCCTGGATGTGACTGCATTACTGCGTTGAAAAGACTTCTTACGTCATGACATTATAACTCTGATCTTCATGTGTTTATCCCTCAGACCTCAGAGCATGACCTCACTCCTGCCCGTAAACCCCAGACCTCCCTTAGACCCAGAGCTAAAATATAGTGAGATGTCAAAAACACAGGTGGCTCAGAAAAAATCAAGGAAAAAATCAAGGGCATCCTCTAACATCCAGCCAACACTTCCTCCTCGTACTTTTACACCAAAACGAAATCCTGATGTTAATGACTCTACATCTTCTACATCAGAAAACAAGTGTGTGGTCCAGCCCACTTTTCACATGTCCAAGATGTCTGTTCACATAGGAAATCCAATAGCCCAACCAGACATGGGCCACCATGTTCCTGTTTTAGCGTCTCAATCCAAACATACCTCCGGACCACAGCAACCTTTGCTGAACATGCCTCAAATTATTGCTACAACAAAACCAATTATGGAGATAGGAGATGCCCATAAAAAGGAGGCTGTAACTATGGATCCAGGGTAAGTTTGTATAGTTTTTTTTGACTAACCAAAGTTATCTTTATAAGAACAGAACATCTGCCATACAGATGTGAAGCACCTCAGTCTTTTTGTTATTACATTAATCTTTGATGTCTCCTGTTCCTTCAGAAATGAAATTGTGGCTGCTATGTCATCTTGTGTTGGAGAGGATAGTTCTGCTTTCCCTAAAATGATGGTGAAAAGTACACCAGGAGTTCAGTCCCAAGAGTATTTTAGTGCAAACTACTCATATTTGGAGGAGCCGCAAAAAGAGACTCTAAAACCTGTAAACCCTGTTCTTCCAATACCTCAGATCAATAAGAAGACAACAAGCAGCATGGATGTCTCAGACCCAGTTACTTTGAGGTCACACTCTAATGTTGGATTACCACTGAAACTGAACACCGAAGTCAATATGGGAGAAAAGTCTTACATATCATCGTACATATCTAAGGTGGAACTTGGTCCATTATGTCCAAAAGGGAGAACTCATTTGCCATCTACAAATCAGTCTGAAACTTCGGTTAAAGGAACAGTTAGAGAGCCAAATATGATTGCTTTACTACCAAGTTGCCCACCAATATCCAATATCCCTGGAATGCCATCTTTACTTCTGGCACAAGTAAAGGTATGGCCTGAAGTTAAGGATCTACTATTTCAGAAGGCACCCAGCAAAAGATTGCCACTGCTCCTGTATTCAAATTATTCCAGTACCTTTTATAACAGTGAAGATATAGCAGAAATGGTGGCTTTAACCCCATCTTGTACCATCACTGCTAGTATTCCTGGAGTCCCATCTATTTTCAAAAGCCAGCCAAACATGGTAGAATTCTTACCCACGTGTCCTAGGGTTTGTAGAGCACCAGGTTTAGCTTCTGTAGGATTAGATATTGGCTATGAAAACTGTGTTTGGGAGAGAGATTCTCTATGGAAGAAACCACTGCAGGCAAAGCAGCCATTTGTAGCAGATATGTCTTGTGTCCAGGAACAAGCTCTCAGTGACTCTAAGATGAGGAAAGCCATGGTTTCCATGTTGCCAACATGCCCTAGAAAGGCCAGAGTTGCAGGGTTTCCTTCTTCTCCACCGAAGGAAGCTCCAAGTAGTCCAAATATGGCCAGTCTTCTTCCTACATGCCCCAGACAGACAATTATTGCAGGTATGCCGTTTAGACAAAACAGCATGGCAGATACTAAAGAATGGCACAATTTGAAGGAATTTGTGTTAGAAAGAGAATTCAGAAGTCCTCTTGTTTTTGTTCAAGAAAAGACACATGAAGAGAAAGAGCTTTTAAAACATATGGTAAATATATTACCATCTTGTCCCAGACAGGCAGCTGTTCCTGGATTTCCTTCTGTGCCACACAACAAACTGTCTTTCTCTGGTTTTTCATCAAGAGGGAAAGATCCTAGTATGGTCGAACTTTTGCCCACTTGCCCTAGAAAAACCAAAGTCATAGGTTTACCATCGAAAGAACCAATCAGGACTCACCGCAAAAGAAACCAGAATATTTCAGAAAACAAACATTGGCGTCACCTGAGGAAGCTAATCTACAAAAGACCAGAGAAAAAAACACAAGCTCATATTGTTCATTGGCTTCCAAAAAATACAGAAAATCTTAAAGACATGTTAGATATGCTGTTAACTTGTCCCCAGAAATCTACAGTTTTTGGCTTGCCTTCTGCTCCACGACCAGAACCAAATATGGTTAACGTAACACCCTCATGCCCTAGATACAGTACAATCCCTGGTTTGCCTTCAAAAAGACCTTGTTTGTCTAGCTGTAAGGAATGGTTTTCCCATAAAAATATGCACCCTCACTGCCTAATGATGAAAAGAGATGTGCAGATTCTGAACTCACCTTCTTGTTCTGATAAAAATACTGCTAAGAACATGATTTCATTATTACGCTGTTGCCCAGAGTATGCTAGTGTTCCTGGATTTCCTGCGGTAATGCAGATGTTAGCTAGCTCCAGCATGGTGAATCTTTCACATAGCTGTACAAAGGTATCAAGAATTCCTGGCATGCCTCTTAATGTCACCAATGAAAAAGCAGAATGGATCATGGATAGAAAGTCACTCCTACTCCCTAGGGATAGGTCTGTGGTTATGTTACATTTGGAGGACGTCAGTAGGTTGTATTGTAATGTGATGCTAAAGAATATGGTATTCATGTTGCCCTCGTGCCCTCTGACTGCATGTTTACCCGGCTTTCCATCAGTACCATGTCAGATAATGGTGGATATACCTAGTACGGCGCATCTGTTACCTACCTGTGCAGGTCATTCCAGAGTTAGTGGAATACCTTCGAAATTTCAGAGTGAGTCTGCTGAATGGAATGTGGACCTAAGTTCATTATGTGAAAGTCCATTAAGAACCCCACTCCCTGTAATACATCAACAAAAAATGCATTTAACAGAAAAATCACTGGGTAGAATAATGGTGTCAATGTTGCCACCTTGTCCCAGACATTCTGTTATTTATGGAATTCCTTCTAAAGCAGGAAAGACATCGGTGGCAGCTTTCGTAAAAGAAGCTCCAAAGATGTTAAAATCCATAGACACATTTCCAAAAAACAGTACAATTCCAGGCATACCTGCTAGAAATGTAAAAGAATACAGTACTTGGGTAATAGAAAGAGATCTGTTTTGGGAGAGGCCTTTGAAAAGATGGAACGGAGTAGTTTGCAAAGACACATCAGTTGAGGAAATGTCATATCAGCATAAAGAAATAATGTTAAGTATGCTTCCATCATGTCCACGACAAGCCCTAAGTCCTGGATTTCCATCTGCCCCACGACCCCAGGAAGTTTGTGGGATTGTTCAGAAAGATTCTGACATGGTACAATTGCTGCCATGTTGCCCACAACACTCTGTTGTCATTGGTTTTGCATCAAGAGGATTTATTTCTAATTCCAATGTAGTGGGCTGGCCAGCCGTGAATGGAATAATTTTCCTTAAACCTTTGAAGCCAAACATTGCTCTTAGTTCTGATATTTCAGTGGTTCCACAACCGGAAGAGTGGCTTCCTAATATGGTAAATATTGTGCCTTCTTGTCCAAAGAAAATGACCATTCCTGGGTTGCCATCAACACACCTTCCAGAACAGTGGTGGCCAGTTAAAACATCACTACAAATGAAGTCATTTGAAACAAAAAGGGATGACCAAATTCCTCATTCCTTACATGAAGATCAGTCTCTTGGTGTTGGAACAAGACCCATGCAGCAAGTCCCAAACCAAGATCTACCAAAGGATGTACAACAAAGAACCAGTTCTGCGGAAGTTATTACCAAAGAAGTGCCATCATCAGATCCTGAGGTACAAGTGGATGCAACATCCTCTTGTGTTAAAACAGCTGGGATATTATGGGATAACGGCAGTCAAAGTAGATTAAATGTTGACTCAAAGGAAACAAATTCTAATGTATGCCCAACTGCTGGGATGCATAAAGATGAGAGGGGTGCTTGGACACCAAGTGAAGCTGAAGAAGTTCTAAATCCTGGGTGAGTGAGTTAGAGTTCGAGTTCTGTCTGGTGTCAATAGGTTCAGTTTAAAATATATGCTTTTCAACTTTGATTTCAGACACTTGCATTGCAGAATGTGGCACAACATTCCTGACATGCCACTAATTTTGAGTGTTAGGAAGAGGTGGGTTGCTTGGTTTGCAGTAATTTGATGCATTTACTCTACAACACTTGCATTAAAGCATTTGGTTGATGCAATTGTGGAAAAAATTAATTTGCATTTGTGAGTATTATCTGTGGATATATATATATAGATACATTCCCTTCCTGTCATTTGTCATTGCTGCAGCTCCTTGGGTCAAATGGATAACCAAGAAACACATGACATTGCAGATATTGGTAAAGAAGTAGATACTGCTGAACTACATGTGGAGGCTAATAGTGTCTGGCCCTTAAAAGAGCCAAATAAAGTAGTATCAGTTGAGACTCTGGATGTCATGGATAAAGAGAGTGTTAGATATTCTAAGAGTAGGTAAGTGTAAATGAGGCCTTTGCTCCTGTCCATTCTATCTAAGTGTATGTTGTGTACTGTATGTGCATGGGTGTGTTCTGTTGAGGCAGGCCCAGGTCTTACGAGTCAACCCTAACTGCAAGGTGTCATTGGCAGAGTTATTGAGTGATATGGGTTACCATTCAGACCTTATGTGCCATGCTGATCATTAGCGCCATATACTGTAAATGATTCTTCGGTTGAATTTTTCAGTTGTGTTCTAAAGTGCTTTTTAACTCTTGTTATGCATCAGCGTGTAACAGTGCTTGTGTAATTAACCTATTCAAATGCAGTGGCATGATATTTTATGGGTTTGCAGGAATATGGCTTTTAAGCATGTTGCTACAGATGCTTGATCATGTTTGGTGTGAACATTTGTGGAAGTGTATTTAAAATAGCAAACAGTATTGCACAATTTTAGCTGTATGTGATAAAATAAGTTGTCATTATACTTTGAAGTGAGGACTAGATTAGTCATTTCAAATATTTAATAGATAGTGCTACATATTTTATATTTCATTTGTTGATAATTTGTAGAATAATTACAATAGTATTTGGAATACTGTAGTATTTATTTATTTTTATTTCAGTAAACAATGAGTATAACCTGTTCTACCTTCTCTTTAGACATGAAAATGTTTCACCTCAACCATCATGCCAGAATGTTGCTGATGCTGAAAACTTATCACTGTCAGTACTTAAATTGGAGCAAGAATTAGAAAAGTATCCGACACATAGGACCATTTTGTGGGAGGAACTGCCAAAGACTTCTCCAGAAAAATATTCTTCAGACAGAAGTATAGAATGGGAAGAGCTCCCAAAGGCTACAGATATGGATACATTAAAGAAAGAGATGGAAATGATTGAGGAAGTGGTTCCGTCCATTCCCAGTGAAACTATGTTCACTTGCCCCTCGCCGTTACCCTTTGACATTGAACTTAAGACAGAAGCTGGAACACCAGATCAAATGCCATTCTTCCCAACACCCATTGGCATGTTTGAATTACCTGCCAATGCTGAACAAATGAATGAACTTGACAATGAGTTTAAAAGGAATGATGAAATTACAACTTCTGTACAAACTCTTGCACCAACAGAGTACACATTTCCAGTGGAAACAGTGGTGAAGGAGTCATCTCTGGAACAGGAACCTAGTGCACTGACAGTGCCATCAGAAGAGGTGTTGGATCCAATTTTCCCCAAACATTCCTGTATACCAGATGTTAATTCAATTTCAAATTTAGCCCCAGTTTGTCCAAACGAAGAAGCTCTCTTTGGACTTCCATGTGAATTGGAGTCTACAGCTGTATCTCGTGTGCCTACAGAGGCCATTGTTCCATCTATGCAGAAAGATTATAGCAATGACTGGGAGATTATTCATCATCCATTATTAGAAACAGAAAGCAAAACATTGCTGGTATTACAACCAGAGAACAAGGAAATGACCAGAGATTTAGAAACAGAAGTTCTGCCTGAACAAAGTTGCCAACAAGAGGCTAGCATCTATGAGTTTCCCTCTCCAACACAATCCAAAGATTTGGATGCTGCTGAAACACCAAGTATGGTCAACATGTCCTGCTTATGCACTACAGTGTCAAAAATACCAGGATTCCCATCTTCAAACACCTTGAATGAGTGGACAGTGAGCAAGGAGCCATTAACTTCTCCACAACTGAAAGACAAACACATACCACTCATTGACAGTTTTGAAATTGATCAGAGAGTAGTAAAGGCAATGATTTCTATGGTCCCATCCTGTCCAAAAGAAGCACACACACCAGGATTTCCCTCTCATCCAAATCCTGTAACTCTGTACTGTGTACCAAATATTATCAGCCTTTTATCATTGTGTCCCCAAGTTTCTAAACTACCAGGATTTCCATCAGTTGATACAGATAAGAGTGCTGTATGGGCAACAAAGAAACAGTCAGTTTTAGTGTCGAAGAGGCTACCAACAAAAACTGTCATATTTAACACATTGAGAGATGACAAAATTCCAGTACTCAATATGATTTCCTGTGTACCATCCTGCCCAAAAGTGTCAAGTATTCCTGGTTTCCCATCCATTCCAAATCCAAAAGTTGTGTATTATGACTTTAATACAGTTAGCCTGCTTCCTTTGTGCCCCCAAGTTTCTGCCATTCCTGGATTTCCATCTCTTGAAAGACATAAAGAAGAAGAATTGGTGGTTGAACCATATTCACTGATTCACAAACCACAAAGGAACATTCAGTTTACTATTAGCAGTTCACCAGTTCACATAGATAAACCAAACAACATGTTTGCTTTAGTCCCCTCTTGCCCAAGATCATCAAGAATTGCAGGGTTCCCATCTGTCCCTCAGTACAATATTACAAGTCTAGTACCTTATTGTCCCAAAATATCAGTTTTACCTGGAGTTTCATCATTTGAAAGGACTTCAAATTTCCAATGGGTTTTTAATCAACACACATTATACAACAGGTTTTCAAAGGAGCCAGTTGTTGTGACAGATGGCCAAAATCAAGAAAAGGAAACTGTTAAGATGATGGTGGCCTTAGTACCATCTTGCCCAGAAGCATCCAAGATCCCTGGTTTCACCTCTACATCTCAGACCAACCCCAAGGCTGAACTAAACATGATACGATTTGTACCTTGCTGCCCCAGGGCTTCACTTCTTGAAGGATTTGCATCCATGACTACAGTGGCAAGCACAGGCTGGCAAAATGAAACCAAACCTTTCTTGTTAAAGCCCCAGAGAAACAGGGCAGAAATGCTTATGTCACTTTATGAACAGAATGAACAATGTTACCACAGCATGAAAAGCATGATGAAATTACTTCCATCTTGCCCGAAAGAGACAAAAATATACGGTTTTCCTTCTGCACAAGTTGTAATCAAACCACCAAACATGGTCAGTTTGTACACATCAGCTCCATGTGTTTCATGTGTGCCAGGTTTTCCATCAGCAAGAACACTTAGTGCTGAATACATGAGCATACAATCTATAACAACACAGAGCAAGCCCTTATTGGAGAAGCAGCAGAATAGGATCTTTCTTCTTGTGGATTTTCCAGAACATAAAATTGAAATGAAATATTGGGTAGCAATGGCTCCATCATGTCCACATATGGCACAAACTCCTGGGTTTCCAAGCCTTGTACAACTAAACCCAACGGACAAGCAAACAAAGACTACCCTGTTGCCTGCCATTGAAGACAATCAAGAATTATCTCATACACAGGCAACTCAGTTAATCCAAAGAAATCCTGGTTCTCCCTCTATGTCTGTTAGAGGCCCCAGCACAGTGCTTGCACATGGTAAGACATTCACAATGATAAGATCAAGATCACATTCACTTTTCTTTGTCTTTGTATTTAAATGTTTACTCTTACTACAGAGGAGAAATACGAAGCCAGTGCTGGGCAAGACACACCCCTTTCTGTAGATAATGGGTAAGTTGGGTTGTCCAATGGTCTTGCAGTGTTTGCAGTGAAAGAAAAAAAAAATGCAATGCTTGCCCGACATGGACAATATATTAACCAGTAGTTATATAATGCATGGTTAGCCTATTTATACTATTCTTTGTGCCTATTGATTTTGTACATACCTACTTCAAAACATTTTATATTTACATCTTTAGTAAAAAACAAAAAGAGAAGGTAGAGACAGAGGAAACCCAAAAGCTGACGAAACTATCGGACACATCAGACCCAAAAGGAGTCTCAGGTTGGGAAGTACTGGATGCAGAGGGAACAGTAACAGAGAAACAGGCTGAACCCAAAGAGGAGGAGTCCTCAGGATTAATGAAGGCAATTGTGGGAGTTTTCCACAAGGGGTAAGTCACAATGACTGGAAACTAATCATGAGTAGCATGCAGCAGTATTACTGCTGCAGTAACTTTAACTCGTACTTTTGATATTGAAAATTAGCTTGCATTAAACAACTAGAACAGTGTAATGTGCTTTGGAATCCTGACATGTTCTCTATAAAAAACAGTCATCTGAGGAGACTGCACCCCTCCATCAAATCTCAGTCTGCTCTGTTTGGTGAATTCCATCACAGATTGTCTGCACTGCTGAATATGTAGTAATAGAGAAAACTCTTAAAAATTGAAGAAAATTTGTTTTTTGGGTGGAAAATTAGCATGTACACCGACAATCCGGATGTATTATTATGTTTTTTTGTTTGCCAGGAAATGTACTATGAAATTCCAAATCTTACCAAGTGCCTCTTTCTCATTTCTAGTCAAAATATCTCATTACACTTGAAATAAGACATAATCGCCTGAAGAGTAACGTGTGAGTTATAAAAATTATTTTAGACATGAGATCTTGAAAATCTTATTTTGAGAAATCTTAACAAGATAATTTTCACTTGTTGCATTGGCATTTTTTTTATTAGCTTAGTAAGATTTAGTAAGATTTCTTGAAATGAGATTTTAAAGATCTATTTCCTAAAAATCTGTTCTTATACCTCACTTACAAGTTACTCCTTAGGTGATTATGTCTTATTTTAAGTGTGATGAGTAATTTGTCTAGACATTTGTAAAATACACTTAGTAAGATTTTGATTTTTGCAGTGTAACTGTAAAATCCCATCCGGCTGGCAAACAAAATAACTTCCTTTTGTCATGCTTGTGTTTTTTTCCCTGCGTTTCAGTGTGATATTACAATCAATGCACTAAGAAATATGAAGAGAAATGGAGTGGCATAACTCAAAACTGTAATCTAAAGTGTGACATGCTGTTTTACATGCATTCCAACTACGTGGCAGTGGATGCTGTCCAACATCATGATAATATTATACATTCCTTTTTATTCTATTTTTGAGATAAAAATACTGACTGCATGGAATTTACTTTCAGTATCTATACTTTGAAATCACTGTTGTTACATCGTTTCACATTTCACTCACTGACACTAATATTCATCTCTCACAGTTACGAAACAGTAGCTTCCATTCTGGGGCCATCTAGCTCTACTTTAGCTGAAGGTCATCACCAGCTGAAGACTGTCTCTTCTGGGGACCCGGAGGAGAAGGCATTGGCTCCTTCCTGTGACTCTTCCCCATGTGTTAATGATGACGCAGATCTCACACAGTTGACAGTTCCTTTAGAGAAACCGTTCATGGACACTGAGAACAAATATACCACTGAATATCCATTAAGTGCTGAGCCCTCCATGGGGGATTTGGCAAAGCATCGATCCGGTTCTCCATCACCAGTTTCAGAAGGGGATAATGGGTTTGTGGTTTGTGCAAGCATGAAGAAGTGGCCCCCATTGACAGAGGCAGACCTCAGTGAAATTTCAAAGGATGACAATAAAGTAAGAGAGGAACAGAGGGCTTCATCTGAGCCATTGATTAAGGAGATTTTACTCTTAGGGCAAGATTCAGATCACACATTTGTTAGCAATGAAGGTTTGGAAGCAAAACACCAGACCAAGGCAGAACAGGACGATAGTAGAACAGTGCTATCGTCTGCTCAGTTGGATAAAGGGTGAGTGCTGGACGTTGAAGTGTTTGGTTGCACGGTGTGACAGTCTGTTTTTATTTGTGCCTCTAGTTATAACATTGTGGAGCCTTGTTTTGGTGGCAAGAGCTTAATGCTCAAGAAATTGTGGTGTTGGATTTGTTCTAATAGTTATAAGGATTTGCTGATGTGGGATTGCAGTACTGTCAGTGTTTTAAGTTTGTGCGTGTCAGGTTAAATTTGTCCTTTGTCCTGTCCTTTGTGCTTTTGTGATGTTTTAACTGCAGTTTTGTGCAAATGTTAAGCAGCATATTGATAACAATGGCAAGTTGGACTTTTTGGGTGGAACTAGATTTGGTTGCAGTCCTGTGGTTTTGTGTCTCCAGAGCAAACCAAGTGAAGTTTTGAAGTTGCATGGTACAACTACGTGTATGACAAAGTAAAAAACAAACCAATTCTGAAGCTTGTGTTTTTCTGTCCTTAAGCACCCAACAAACACACACAGAGGAAAGTGCTGCTACTGTTCCTGAGTCTACAGAACAAGAATCCAATGAGTACAGTGCTCCAGATAATCAGAAAATCGTTTCTGTTGGACCGCCAGCTGAAGTTGTTGTCCCTCAGCGAGGCAGAAAATCCAAAAGAAAAGCTCCTAAACCACAACAAAGAAAGAATAATCAAGAAAAAGAAACTGCTCCTGTACGACCTCTCCGAAGGAAAGATAGTTTTAAGAAAGGTGATGAAGGCCAGGAAAGTGTTGGTGGGGAAACAGTGTCAGTGCAAATATCCACAGAAATTGTCCCACCTCTTCGTGCGAAGAAAAGAGACGGTAGTGTCCCAGCTGAAACTCCCCAGAAAAATGCAGAAGTTCAGACAAAAGATGGTGTCCTCGCTGAAAAATCTGTTCCTGTAACTGATGTTTTAAAATCCCCTGATCCTGCACCCTCTCAGCCCTCTGAATGCGGTATCTTTGATATTCCGAGTGTTCCTGAACCTTCACAGAACATACATGAACCTAGCCAAACAATGACTGAACAAGTCCTCTCTCAGCCTGTGGATAAAAAAGACCAAACAAACAAACAAAACTCTCAAGAAACTGATTTGGTTGGGTTTGAATACCTACAGCAGGACACAGAATTCATCTGTGTAAAGGACACAGAAATAAGCTCTTCTTCAGAATTACCAAATGTTAATGTAACTGCTCAGGACACTGCAGATGTAGTAATTTCCTTAAAATCAGAGGAAACTGAGGTCATTGCACCAGAGCCAGAGATTCCTGATGTTGAGAAAACTGGTTCTCTCTCAATCATCAAAAAGATCGGCCTTTCGCTACGTGGAAAGAAACAGCCTTTAAGTAAATATAACAAAGTTGATATTGACAAGGGTATTGCAGAACCAGATTCAGATGTTGTAAATAAGGACTCTGTAAAACCAGCTCAGACTGACAGTACTGTGATGGATAATGTTGAAGAGATGAAACCGCCAAAGGCAGCCGATGACACATCTGTTAATATGACTGGTGTTTCTCAGAAATTAGATGATGCACAAGTGAGGACTGAGATGGACAAAGAACTGTCCTTACCTATCCCGAGGCCACGAGTTAGGAAGTATTTCAGTGGATCCTTCCCAGATGACCTCAGAGCTACAGAGAAAACATCACAGACTGTCCATGGAAACAAAGTGCAAACTGAAAGACCAGATGACTCTTTTCCAGTTTCTTCAACAACTGAAGATTTGACATCGCTGCAACACCATGAAGGGCTTACTCTGGATGATCAAACTTCTGCAAAAGAAATTGTCACTGTACAGTTGAGAAGAAGGAAGGATGAAGTAGAGGATGGTGATACTTCAGAACCTTCAAGTTTGCCCGTACCGAAGCCAAGAGTAAAGAAACGTCTCAGTGGTTCATTCCCAGATGGTGCTGTGACGTCTGGGTCACCACCCTCCAGTCTTCCAGACACAGCACCTGATGTTCATGAAATACTGCCACCGGATCAACAGTTGAACTTACCTGTTCCAATGCCAAGAGCCAAGAAACGTCTAAGTGCAACTTATCCAGAAGGACCTACAGTGACAGAGAATTTGTTACCCACAGAAACTGAACCATCTCAGGTAAACTCAGAGGATGTGCCTCAGGCTGAGGAAGAAGTAAAGGAAGTCTCTGCATCACTTGATTCAAGTGTGATCTCTGAAGGAAGCTTTGTCACAATTCCAAGAGAGGACGATGTGTCAGAGTTGGAAAGAAAAGTCATAGCAGTGTTTGGAGAAGAAGAACTTCTACAACCAGCGTCTGTAGAAGATGTTGAAACTGAGAAGACGTTAGATGTTGACAGTGATAACACATTAGACGAGGAGATGATTAAAAGCTGGACATTTACAGATAAACCCGTTGTTACAGATGAGTCAGAGATAGGTACAGAAGCAGTTTCTGAATTGGCTGATGTTGCGAAAGCTGAGGAAGCAGAACTTGAAAGATCTGTTACTTCCACTGCTTCATCTGCTCAGGATGACTGGCTGCATGTAGATGATAATAAAGACAGTGAACCAGGGGAAATAAACTCCAGAAAGGAAATCAGAGATGAAGAGGTGGACTATGGCTTTGTATCTGTAGAAGTAGCTGCTGGTTGTGTAGAGGAAGCAAGGTAAGATCATCCATATATAAGGTGTGGGGGTGCACTCAAAACTGTAATAGAAGGTGTTTGCATCGTCATCTTTCTGTACACATCAGGAGTTTTCATCCTTGTTTACAAATTCTAATATCTAACACTGTCTACTTACTGTCATTAGCTGCGTAGTTTGGAAAATACCAATGGTTTCCCAGAAATGATTAAGTATTTTAATCTGTTTTGTTTTTGTGTGTCTCTTCAGACAAACACAGAGAACAGAAGAGTCTTCAGGACAGCCTGTACCAGTGCCTCGTGGGAAAAAGCGCTCCAGTGGTTCTCCTTTAGATGACGGCAAATCAGAGGTTACTGGTTTCCAACCAGTCAGTGAAGCAACAGCGACAGGAGGTGGAGCTGCCTCTCCAGAAGTACGTCAAAACTGTACTAATGATGATGATTGATATTGAAAAGACTCCGATGACTTTATGTGGTGTAAACTGTGTTGGTCATATTGGTTAACCCACTGAATGTCAGTTTTCTACATCTCTGCTGAGCAGCTTTGTTGTGGACTTACAGCCCACATGGAGGTAAATGAGTGGAAACTGAAAATTTAAAGAATTAGATATATTTTAGTATTTTTATTTACATAAGGACAAAGGGTTATGTCTAAATGTAAACCTAAAGTAATAGTACAACAATATAAAATAACACTACAAAACAGAAAACTATGATTACATCAAACAAATGCAAATGTGTGGTGGTAAATTATGTGCGCGCGCACGCACACACACACACACACACACACACACACACACACACACACACACACACACACACACACACACAC
>JAPTYR010000011.1:10327363-10340165 GCA_029814505.1 Siphamia roseigaster
CACGACCGATTCAGCGACCGCCCTGCTGCCAGCGAGCAGATTGCTGATTCGCGAACGACCGAGAACGAGAGGCAGCGTGAACTGGTTCTAGTCGTTCACTTCGAAGACTCGTTCAAAAAGAACGGTTCGTTCGCGAACGACACACCACTAGTATAAAACTACATGATTACATTTGTCATTATTACCCTGCCTCCCCCAGAGGGATGGCAAGGGGTATTGTTTTTGGTTCATTTTGTTTCTTTGGTTGTTAACGCTTTAGCAGCAAAACTATTGGTTGAATTTATACCAAATTGGATTCATATATTGCCAGTGATTGCCAGAATAAAGGTAATCACATTTGGGAAAAGTAGGTCAAAGTTCATATTTTTAAATGAATTTTTAAAATCATCTTTTTTCTCTCATTTACTTATAATGGGCAAATTTCAAATGTCTAGAAAACATCAATTTTGTTTCAATGTACGTCAGACTTGCCACATATATAGAGGCAATTGATATGCTGACATCACTACTTTCGTAGACATAATGACATCAACTGGATCGATGCCAAAATAAGCTACATTATGTGTGAGGGGCGGGGCTTGTTGTCCCTGGCGCCACCTGTTTGTGCAGGCTTGGTCAGAATTTATTTTGATATGATTATTTTGAAGATTTGCTCACTTAGTTTGGGTACACTGTAAAATCTAATAGTTGACTTTACTTAGAAAAACGGAGGAAACCGATTACCTTAAAATTTATAAGTAAACTAGCTTACCACTTTTAAGTGTGTACCAATTTTGAGTTTTATGCTCTTAAAAGTGGTAAGCTAGTTTACTTATAAATGTTAGGGTAATCGGTTTCCTCTGTTTTTCTAAGTAAAGTCAACTGTTAGATTTTACAGTGCAACAGAGATGGGAATTTATGGTCAGTAAAAATAAATGAAGTAAGGGGGTGGCAGTATATAAATTGAACTTCATCCCGCTCCTTTTTCAAATATGTTTTTTTTTCTCCTTTTTTCTTTTTTTCCCCCTTGTTTTGGTTTTAAATGTTGATATTCCAAATGAAAACCAAACAATCAGAGGCATCATGTGTGTTGTCTGGTCTGCCCTCTGTCCCAGGTCACCTGATGGGTCCGGTCCTCTGCCACTCCTTCTGTAACTACATGGGGTTCCCTGCCATCAGCACCGCTCTGGAACACCCCCACCGCCTCACCGTCCTCTCCTCCTACTTGCTTGGGGTTCTCCTCTTCCTTTTCCTCCTCTTTCCCTTTACTGACCCCTCCTTTTATGGCCTCCCCACACCCGTCTGCACCCTCACTTCCTCCCCTAGCTCCCTCTGCCTCTCCTGATCCAGACCTTCCCTCCACTCTGACCCCCTTTTTCACACACCTCATTGTTTCCTGTCGTTGCTCCACCTTCAGCTGATAAACGCAGCCGAAGGTGTGTTTATTGCCAAGTTCTGGTTCCGTTCAGGTCCCGTGTGGGTGTACTCGAAGCGGAGATGGCCCGCGTTGTCATGATAACGTGGGGGAACTCTGCAGCCATGCCCTACGGTCAGGGTGACCCTTCATGTGTCAGCACACATACATGACATGTTTCAGATAATTGGCTCATGCTTGTATTCTGAGCGGGTAGTGGTCTGGGTCCAGGGCAGTTCTGGTAATCTTTGGCCTCGTGGTTTTTTTTATTCTGAAGAGCAGGTCTACGTCAGACTCTCTCACACTGGCAGGTCTCATTAGTTTTTGATGAAGTGTCATAACGTACCCTGTTGGTGTACCATTTCAACATCCTCAGTCCCATTTCTTATAGATAATTCTGGTTCTTTACAGTGTGGCTCTTATTCACGTAGCATGGGCCTTCATACATATAGACAGCTGAAGCCCCGCCCCTTTCTGTTGCTTTCAGTAGGACCTCATTTCAGAAGAAAAATTGTATTATAGTCGGTGGTAAAAGATGATATTTCTGGATTCTGTTTGAATTCTGGATTATTTACAGATGATATTTGCAAGTTTAAAAGATAAATATCCAAATCAAAGTCACCATTTTTTGTAAAAGTTTTGAACTATCAGACTATGAAAATATGTAAATACAAAGATCTGTCGTCATCATAATTGTCTTACATGGTTCGTTCAGACTCTCTGAACATATTTCTGCAATTTCAACATGACCAGAGACAGCAGTGAATTTCACCTCAGTACTTTTTCGCCTCATTCTGGAAGATTAAGGTGAAATGTGCTTAGGCAGCAGCCATTTTAGTGTTTATCATGTGTACCGTGTAATTAAACATGCAGTCCACTGAGCTCTTAAACACAAACCAGGGGTATTTAATCACTATTTTCCACAAACCGTGACTTTCTCAGCTTGTAAAAAATATCTACTAAGTAAGCATTTGTGTAAATGGTGACACTTTTAAGCAGGAGTGAAAGATTGCCCACCATTCATGTTTTTCCAAAGTTATATCCCCTCAGAGGCACTGAAAGGGGTGGGGTCTCAGCTGTCTCTTTCTATAACCATGAGGTCAACCATTTCTCATGGTTAAGAGATAATTGGTATTTTGAAAGATGCATGTCCTCAATTCATAGTAATCCCATTGTTCCAGCTAATAAGTAAAGACTTCATCAGTTATGGTCAGCAGATGAACTGGTGACATGAAAAAAGTTAACTTTACACAATGAACAGAGATGTATTAATATTATTTAAGGGCAGAGTCTTTTTTTCCTGTGTGCCCCCAAAAACCATAGCCCAACCAAACCTATGTAGAAATAACTTTTCGCCTAATTTCTCATCAGGACAAAATGGTGGTTTTAATTAAATAGACTTCAATGTGTAATATATACACATCTATAATGTATTTTTAGGCATTATAATTTTATTTTTTACAACATAAGAGAATTTCGCCTTCAGCAGATCTAGAAGCTGGAAAAGAAATGAACATGTGATTGAGGTTCCTTGTTCAGCTTCTGACATGAAGTCTCAGAGTTAAACTATATGTGTAAGACACGTATATTGTTAGCCTCTTAGCATGTTAGCATAAAAGTCATACACTATATCAGGGGTTTCAAACATGCAACCCGTGGTCCAAAACTGGCCCATCCAAAGGTTCCAGGTTGCCCATGAGATGAATTTGTAGAATGCAAAATTTACTGTAAACAAATAAATAAATAACCTGTAAATATTGAGAGTTACAATTTACAAATATGTCAGTTTTTACATTTGATTATCCTCATAGCATAACAGCCTAAGTCATATACCATATGGACAAAAGTAACGGGGAATGTTGAACACAGATTTTTTTTTTTTTTTTTTTTTAAAAGTCTGGGATGCAAATGATATAATTAATTATAATCAAATAATATAGTTTTATATTGTACTAAATATTATGGTGGTTAGTTTGGTTTAAATTTGTACCTTTCCTTCCAAAATTCCTCAGAGATAGATTTTATTGGATTTCTCTCAATATTTTTTATTAATCTGACTATTATTTTAAATGTTCTACCTCTACATTTCTGGAATAGTTTCAGTGCTCTTACTGTAAATAATATTTTTCTACCACATTTAACGATTTCCTTTCTTCACATCTCACTTATGAAGCAAATCTACCAATAAACTTTAAGGAAATATTGATGTTTATAAACTATTTGGACAAAAATATTTGGTTACATGTCTATAAGCTATAAGATATAAGCTATAATATCTTATAAACTATAAGCTATAAGATAGTATAAACATCAACATTAATCAGTATGATATTTATGATGATATAACACTATATCATGACATTTGTCAGTATTGTTTTGTATCCCAGACCCCTGGTGGAAAAGTAACTCCTGAATTTAAGGTATCCCAATACCTTTGTCTATACAGTTTATGACTTTTATATTATGGTATGAGGCTAATAATATGACAAAATGCTGCTCCACATTTTCTAGAAACCACTGCAAAAAGCAATAATTTATCACAAAATGCCAGGAACATGATTACACGTTGCTGTAAAACTGTTGTTTTACTGAATGCAGTTGTTATTATAATACGTCTGATGGTCTGACTGCTCATATCAGTCACTTTGAACCAACAGAAGTAAAGGCCAAACCTCTGAAATAAGAGCCACGTGTAGAGTTTCTGCTACCACACACGCTGTCCTCAATGAGTTCTGTTGCAAAAAAGCATCACAGTATGTTCAGGCTTGGGTTCAGTTCATACTATGCGTTAAAAGCTGCATTAGTTTGATGTCAGAAATAAATGCTAAAATAATCCTAGTTTTATGTCACAGGTTCGGTCTGCATCTATGCAGAACTCTATCAAGTTGTAATGAACCAGAATTATTTCACCAGAACATCTCAATGTATATTCTGGCTGCAATGCATTCTGATCTTCAGATGCAAAGTGCTTTAATCTGTCATCTGAGATTTCTGTTTTAACTGTTGCTTGTTGAAAAGCATCAGTGTGATGTTGGAATGGACAATACACCACCAGGCGAACGGCTGCCGAACTGTGATGTGCATCATCAGTCGTAGCTGTTTTAACAGGGAGTTGTTTTTAACAGTCGGCGGGACTGTTGTAGAGCGCCATTCTGCTTGATTACTAGTAGTTGTCGTTTTGGATGTAAAGCGTTAAATGGATGGTTATTTATACGCCTGTGCATGTTTTGCTGCTCATAGTGTATTTTATTTGGTGGAGGATGCCGTACCTTAAGGGTGTTTTATTGTTCTGAAACTGATGCAATGAAAGTATACAAATGCTGCTTAAGATGGAAACGCTACGTCCAGTTTGTGCTTCTTAAATGCTGCAAATGTGAAAATGTAAAACCACTTCCTGTTTACCTGATCTGAAGGTGTTGACGGATTTAGTTTTTATACAATAGAACCAAAGGAACGTTAGTGTCCAACAACCTGCACATTTTTTAACACACAAGAGTGGGATGATCTTGGGAGCAGCTGATTGACATTGGCTCAAGTTTTTCCAGCAGATGGTACCAGGTCAACTGCCTTGGTTTTGGTTACCATTACTGTGGATGGAAGGTTTTATATGGACTGAAGTGATGCAAAAAGGTAATGCTAAACACTGCAGACAGCTGATTGGTTACTATCACCATAGTATGAAACAGGACTGAACAAACCAGCCATTTTTACATTTCGTTATCCTCATAGCATATTTGCTTAACCTTCCTGTTGTCCTCGGGTCAAAATGACCCACCACTGTGTTAAAAACAACAATAACAAAAATTCCCCAACTGTAAATAATATTTTTTTCACCCTGAAATTTGATGACTTTTCCTAGATTGAGAAAAAGTGAACTGTTGCCTTTTTTCCACATTTCCATGGAAGCTGTACGAAAAAAAGGTACAAAGATCGTATTTGGTTCAAATTGACCCGACAGTCAGATTGACTGTCAATCACAGTCATAGATGTTTTAGTTCTGTCTCAGATCAATCAGTAGCAAACGGCAACAAGACCAGACAGGTGGTCTACAGGTGGACTACACTGCCTCTGATCTGACCAAAATGGAACAATATTAACCCTTTGTGGATTCCCAGAGACTATAAAGGTTGTGCAGATGACAGTTCCCCCAAATAGAAATGAGTCTTGTCTTGAAAAAAAGGCAGTCTTCCTGCAGGTTAAGAGGGAAAAGTCAATTTCACACAAATTGCGAGTAATGACAAGTTGTTTCTTCAAGCACAATAAGATTTCTTGTTTCAAATTCTATGAAGCTGCTTATATTGGGGGTTTAGTGAAGGCGGGTCATTTTAACCCGGAGGACACGGGACGCATACAGAATATGAAGACAACAGGAGGGTTAAGTCATGCACTATATGGACAAAAGTATTGGGACACATTGAATTCAGGTGTTTCTTTTGTAACAGGGGTCTGGGATAACAAACCCCACCTCTCGCACGCGTCATAGCTTATTTTGGCAGCAATCCAGCTGATGTCATCCTGTCTATGCATGTGCTGATGTCAGCATGTCATTTGCTTCCATTTATGTGCCGTGTTTGAAGTAAATGGAGATAAAATCGATATTTTCTAGACATTTAAAATTAGCCTATTATATGTAAATGGGGGAGAGAAGATTTTAAAAGTACATCTATTCCGGGTCACTGGTGATATATAAACCCAATTTGGCATGAATTCAACCAATAGTTTTGCTGCTGAAGTGTTAACAATCAAACAAACCAAACCAAAAACAGTACCCCTTGCCGTCCCTCTGGGGGGCAGGGTAATAATGACAAAATGTCGTCATATAGTTTTTTACGATACTATACACTTTATTGTCCCTCAGAGAAATTTGTCGTCGACTCGCAAGAGCTGCACAGGTGAAGCTGCCAATTAACAACACAGAAGCATCAGACCAGACAAAGATACAATCACATAGCCCACATATCTTACTAGACTCACAGATGGTTAAAAGAAACATGATAACAATCGTGACAAAGAATAAAACACAGCAATATGAGGGATAACCGATAAGACCATGACATTTTTGCACAGTCCAACTACTTCATGAAATATTGTTCAATATGTTGTAATAAATATCATCACATTGTTTCGTTTGGTTTAAATTGTTCGTTTCCAAAATGCCTCAGAGATGTTTTTTTTTTAAAACTTAATGCCTCTCAACTTTGATTTTTTTTTTCTTATACATGACTATGATTCTAAATGTTCTACCTC
Source organism: Siphamia roseigaster (assembly GCA_029814505.1). Lineage (NCBI taxonomy): Eukaryota > Metazoa > Chordata > Actinopteri > Kurtiformes > Apogonidae > Siphamia > Siphamia roseigaster. The sequence continues at coordinate 10,334,004 of JAPTYR010000011.1, forward strand.
TAAATTTCTTAAATATTTTCAGTGCTCTGACTGAAAATAATAATTTTCTACCACATTTAATCATCGTCTGTATTCACATCTCACTGAGGTAGAAAAATCTCCCATTAAATTTATAAAAGGCAATCTTAGTGTTAATCTTACAGCTGTAAGACGGAGATGTAAATATCACTATTAATAATCAGTATAATATTTATCATCATATAAAACTATATTATTTTTCATTATTGCTGTGTATCCCAGGCTCGTTAAATACTTTTGTCCATACGCTATGAGGCTAACAATATTAAATTAAATTAATATATTAAATACTCTGTATTTAAAGCACTGTTCTGGTGTATTGCATCATGACCGTTCCATCCGCTGTTGCTATGATGACCAGCTTCCCTATCACCAGTGAAAACCGTGAGTCTGGTTCAAAGTGAAACAAGAGAAGCACAAACTAAACCTAGTAAAACACCTGATTCCTGAAGACGATGGCAGAAGTCCAATTTATGCCAATTCCAGCTGCAGTATCTCTATAAAATGATACTAGCAAGGTGTTTGATAACTGTTTTTCTGCAGATCTTACTATGAACATTACTGAAACACATGCTGCCTATGAATTACAAGCATTTTTGTTGGTTTTGACCTTTTAATCGTTGAAATATAACCTTACCTGCTGCTCAGCCTAAAAAAAAAAACCAACAAGAGATCTGTTACAAATTCACATCATTCTGACCTATCAGCTTCTTTGCACCTCATCCTTCCTAAGCAGCTGCATTTGTGTCCTTCCACTGTATTTGTTTCAGTCACAAAGGGGCAGATTTGTCCGATGGAGCCTGTAAACTTTGGCCGTTAGCCGATCGTTTCTCCATTCCAGTCATCTTATCTGTATCTGGCTCTGTTTTCATCCAGGTGTCTTGCTTTTAATTAGTAGAATTGTGATGTTCATGGGACTGAGACCCCCCCTCAGCACTTGGGTGCAGTTTCACAGAGGTGAGAAAGCACTGATAGTAACTGTGCATGTTGATACTCGCAGTTCTATCAAGGAATATCACAGCTTTACTGCACAGAGGTACAGGGGTAGAAAACAGTCTGGCCACCACTAAGCCGGTTTACAGTTTTTGTTTTTGGCTTTAATCCTATCAGCCCTGATAGTCAGCAGCAGCAGGGTACATGTTAAGATAATCCACACGTTCTTAAATTATCAAACGACATTAACAGTTAAAATCTCTGTGTCCTTGACTGCCCTTCTAGTTCTCCATCTTTGTGTTTGGTTGTATCGGCGCAAGCATAACCTCAGCATTCTGTGATACTGTGTACACTGAACTGAGTAGTTGTTCAAGAATGTTGCTGCCTGCCAACTTAGTACATATAGTTAAATAATTGAACCATAATCATACCTAAGAGGCTTTGGAAATGGCACTGCAAGGCATTTTTTGAGAGATTGTTTACATCATCAAGTCTATGTGCATGGACTTTAGTTAATACTACGAACTTTTTATTGTACCACTATGTCTGAGAGAGGTCTACAGCACATTTACAATGGCAAGTGTCCTAAAATGCTGTTTATATATGCTGGATATAGGTAATAGAGTATATGATAAAAACATTAAAAAAAATTGATTTAAAAAAAAAAAAAAGATGCATAATAATATGAAACATAGCATCGAAAAATACAACTAGAAAATTACACAAATAAAAAGCCACATACTTGAATTAAAAGCCAGTGCAATTTGTAAGAGATTTAAAATGCTTCTAGGACTATGCATTGAGATGTAATGATATGAAACAGTTATTGTGACCATAATGATCGCACTTATCATTATTATCATGGTATTGTTGAAATGTCCTCAAAATGTTTGAAAAGTACTTAGACACACACTGAAATAATTTAAACATGTTTTATTTTGGAAAAACAAACAAAATAACTATTCAAATGTTAACATGTAAACTAAAAAAAAAAAAAATCCAAAATATGACCAGACTTCTGACTTTGTCTTTTTAGTGGGGAGGTCTCAGTAGTGCTGTCAGTGCGGCTGCCTTCCGCTACATTTTCAGAGGCCAAACATTTCAGCTTTGCTGCTGCTTCTCCAGGAAATGAGCACTATCACCATGAGCTTTGTGCAGTAATTAAACACTGTGTTAATGACAAGTGGTGTCATGCACAGGAAACCCCTCCCCTTGCAAATAGGGCTGGGTTTTATCTATTATCATTGCAAAAAAACACATTTTTGGTGACCTTGACCTTTGACCTAAATTCACCAAAATTTTATGGGATCTATTCTGGACGACTGGACACCTTCCCTGAAAATTTCTTGGATATTGGTCCAGTCGTTTTTCCGTAAAGTTCTGACCACCAGACAAAACAAATACACAAAAAATAAGTTTAAAAATTACAAGTAATAATTAGAATTTGAAACAGTAATACTAACCATTTGGAATTTTACAATGTTTTATCATTATACCAGTAATTGTTACTTCCTTCACTGTGCACATGTGACATGTTGGCACAGAGAGTGAGAGCATAGAGTCTGACCCATTTCTGGGTTTGTAATGGCGTTTGTTTTCAGTCATTCTGCCATTTGAACCACATATGACCTAAAAACACAGTCTGTAATCAATACAGTACAGGATGTTTTATGCATGAAGTAACCAGAACAGACTTGCAAACAATTCTTTTTACACCACATGGGAACAGCGTGGATCTGAAGGTCAATCACTTATGCTTTTCTTTTGGAGCTTAGTTGTAAAGCTGTAACAAGTGGTCACGGTGTTCCCATGCCTCAGTAATGAATGGGCAGTAAAATATTATCAGAGCTGATAGGAACGAGCGCCAAAACCAACAACCAAAACGGCTCAATCGGTGGATTTTAATGTAAAAGTTCATTTCTTTGTGAACAATCTGGAATGATCTAAAAGGGTTGTAGTTCATTGCACTGTCATGTTATTCTTCTGCTGTCGTGGAGCGGTCAGGGTCAATTATTACTTTCGCAGGGTGTGGGCTTTTTCTCTTGTGTTTTAATGTCTTTTAATTGTGCTTGAGAGTGCAGCCAGTGTCCTCGCTGTGAAACAGTTGAACTGCAAATGATCTTTTATCATAGCGGAGGTTTTTAGGAAACGATCACCTCCACTCGTTGATGTTGTTTACAGCTTTCAGTCATTGATATTTGAGCTGCTTCTGAGAGAACTCCAGGCAAAAACACTATAAGCTAAACTCATACTGTGAAGAAGTGGGCTGCTTGGGTCTTCAGCAATAAATGTGTGGAGTGTGTGTGGGTCAGTTACATGTGTGACTGAGCAGGTGATTCATTAAGCTGCGTGTATATAAAAGTCATTTGGGGCGGTTAAATTATTCGCGACGGTTGATTGTTTCAGTTTACAAACCCATGACAAGTAAAAGTATTTTGATGAGACGTGTACTGTACCTGCTTAAGTCTGACAGCAGAGGGCGGCAGAACGTTTTTAATGTCTCAATGAGAGAAACTGAAGAGCTCCCCAATGTGTTTATCAGTGCCTCTGACATCAGTCATCCGTCACTGGAAAACCAATTTCTCTAACTTATTTTTCCTTTCGCTTCTACCCAATTACGCTCCAATAGTGGAGATAGATTCCGAGTGGTGCAGCAGTGCTGGACCTGTCGAGAGTCTCTCTGCTGTTAAACTCCTGTTCCATTTGGAGCTTGTGCTGCCTCCCACATCGCTTCCCCTCATGCCGACTGTAAATCATGATGCTTTCATTTCTCCGGTTAAAAATCTGAGGCATTTACCGTTGTGGTATAAATGAGTTTATTCACAGTCAAGGGTATTTGGACAGTGGTGCAATTTTCCTCATTTTGGCTCTGGTGACTGTGGTCTGCGTCATATTCATTACAGTGGGTTTGAGCTAAAGCAGTCCAGACGGGCATGAAGTGCAAACTGTCAGCTTTAATTTATGGGATTGGTCAGAAATATTGATTGAACTCTGAGGCAATTATGACTGTATCCACAGACCTCTGTTTTGTAAAGTAATTTTACAACAGGTGTGTTTCTGTAATTAGTTGATTTATAAATATGCAAAAGCACCCCTAGATTTAATTTCAATCCAGACATTTCCATCTGCAATTGGTTGCTGTTAATAGTCAAACCAGCAGTCGCTACCAGTGAAGCGAACCATCATTAAGCTGAAAAATCCCACGACTTCAAAGAGAAAGCAATATGAGTTGTGACCAAATGAAGTATTTTGTTCATGATTTAAAAGAAGAAAAAAACCCCTTGGTGAGACCAGGGACTGTAAATGACCTGGAAGAACACAGAAAACATTTATGGAGAAGGATGAAAGAAGGCTCTTTGGTGCTGAAAACCCTCATCACAACAGGTTGCCAGATCAAAACGGCTTTCAGGAGGTGGGCTTGACCAAGTCCACAACCCAAGGAAAAACAAAGGAATTATCAAGGTACATAAACCGCATCTTAAAAACTCATTCAAAACCAACCGAAACCCTTGTAATTATCCACTTTTACACAGCACTTCTGTTCTGGGAATATTTTACCTTTGTTCTACAATGACATCTGTGTAAATGAAATGGTGGGAACATTTGGTTCCACCTCTGTAATGGCTTTTTAATGCCTCAGGAGGTAGTAACAGAGCAACAATAAAGGTGGAAACATGATTTAGGAACACTTCTACTTCTGTAGCCAAGGCAGTGCTCTTCCCAGATGGTAGCATAACGGCATAGCACCTTCTTCCCAAAATCTGAGCACCTACTTGCCACTTTTTAAACCCCCGCGGCGTCGTGCTAGCAAACTCTCGCAAGTGCCATCACCTCACAATGTTTCAAGCATTTCGGCCACTTTCTGAGTGAAATTTTCCATAAACAGCTGCAGCTGATGCGAATCCTGACCAAATGCAAGGCATACATGACACTTGCTGACCAGAAGATGATCTCCGTTTTCTCTTTTGGAGGGGAGGGGAGGGGGCGGCTGCGACGTGCAAAGCTCAGCGAGCCTCCTTGCTCAGAATTTCTGTGAACAGCCCTGCAAGGTATGATGTTTTGATGACACATATGACCCCTGCGCCGAGATTCACTTTGTCACTTTGCGCGGAGGACTCTTAACTATGCGAACAACCATTGTTTTGACAGCCGACGCTGCTATTCTCTGGGTGTTTCCAACACGCAAGTTACACGTCACACTATACACTGCACTGCGTCACAGCCCTCTTGATTCCAGTTCGCAGATCTGTGTGTCAAAGTCCAGCCCGTCTCACCTCTGTTCCTTCTGTGTAAATTGGTCAATAGTTGTAAAAAGGTGGGCTCACCATCTCACTTTTTTTTTCCGGGACCTCTGTGTAAAAGTGGCTAATGAAGACACAGTTAAGTAGCGTTCCAGTCAGTACCTTTTACTTATGACACATCAGCTGATAAAAGCCTTCGGATGAATAATGAGGCGTTCAGGGCCATTATGTTTGGTCCAAAAGTGTCAGAACACATCAGACCAACCTAAGGTCTAAAGAAAGAAGTCATAGTCAGTCTGACCCGGGTCATTGGAGGATGTATTCCCTGGGTTTCTACAGCTTAGAGCAAGTTAAATTTAAGACCTTTCAGACTTTTATTAAATTCACCAAGTTTCAGCTGCATTTCTGGTTGAACTTGAATGTCTCCATATTAGATGAAATGAACATGTTACCTTAAAAGTAGCTGCTCTAGTTTTCAGTTTAATGCACACCTGTTGGATATTGGCTCAGTTGTTTTCTGACCAGGCTAGTGTTTCTTTATTTAGGGTTGGTTTGGTTTTGTAGTTTTGTTTCCAAAAATTGATCCAAAAATGAACGCAATTTTCAACTCAAAGAGCTTTATTTTTCTGTTAGGAACTTCATTCTGTGCAGAGCATCAGTGCGTGTACAATAAATAGCAAAGAACGTTTACAGTAGGTAAATAAGGCCCAGTTCCCACGGAAACGAATTTGCGTGAATCCGACAACTTTTCTTAGCGGATTGGCCTTTCATCCAGATGGGACCGGTGTCGTGGATACCCAAATACGATATCTTTTGAATACAGGTCTGGAAGTGGGAAGATCTGGAGACGGTGCCATTCCCGTATCCATGTGGACGAGTCTACATAAGTAAAACGTGTGTTCACACCTACGTCATGACCACATGACCGGAATAAACAGCAGCCTCGTGCCCATAGCATTCATTCATCACA
>JAPTYR010000011.1:10972507-10984975 GCA_029814505.1 Siphamia roseigaster
AGAAATGCGTTTCCCTGTGTCTGTACATGTTTGAAAATCATCTATTTTCAGTGTCTCCGATACTTTTCACTGTCTCAATCAGCTTCGTGGGGCATATTCATTAGTGACAGCATCGTCTGCAGGCGACTTAGGTCTGTTGACCTTGTTCCCCCCATAGCCAGGAGACATGACTCACATGGTAGTTTTAAGAAATGAGAAAATACCACTGCATACATTAGGGTCAAAGAACTACAACATATTAATCACTGCAATATGCAAGTAGTATTTAGTAATTATTCAATGGATGGATGTTGAATTAGCGCAGAGTTAAATCCAGGTGGAGACCTTTTTTTTTTGTTTTGCCTCGCTACGTAATATCTGTTGTGAAAGTAGTTTTTGTCTGTTTTTTGAGTGGACAAATGTACAAGTTATATTTTAAAGTGTATCCAGGATAAACCAAATATAATATTTACTTATTAGTTTGCCCTCTGAAGGGGAGGAGAGGGGTGTTTAAGACTTCAGCAGCAAAACTATTGGTTTAATTCATACCAGATTTGATTTATGGATTGCCAGTGACCCAAATAGATATAGACGTGGTTACATTTTGGGAAAAGTAGGTCAAAGTTCACTTTTTTTTTTTTAAATTTAAAGAAATTCCCTCCATTTACTGAAAATGGTTGAAATTTGTCTGTGCTGTTTATGTCTATGCTGACATTAACACATTCAAAGACATAACGTTATCAGCTGGATCCATGCCAAAATAAGATAGAATGTGTGTGAGGGCCAGGGTTTGTTGTTCCTGGGATCATTTGTTTACTATTTTTTTTCATGACTCAAATGAAACCGTAGCACAACCAAAGAGTTGAAGCTAAATAAAAAACATCACACCCTAAAACATAAACAGGAAACACAATTCACACGGCTCCTCTTTATCCAGTTGTTTTTTTTTAATCTCACAAAACACATGAATCGGAGACATGAGTTCTTTTTTCCTTCTGTGCAGCTAACAATCTCACCAATTTTAAAAACAAGGGAGAAGAAAATAATTTATACATCCTTTTTTTTTTAATCATATCTACAAAAATAAAATCAAATACGAGGACTAAGGCTTTACAGAAAAAAATAACATATATAAAAAACAAGTGGGTCTGATCTCTCTATATTACATGAGTGAGCAAGATTTGTTGTTTAAAAAGACACAAAAAGACAATGAGATGATAGTTAAATGTGTATGCATACAGTAGTTTGCACCGTGCAGGGAAGTTTTGTTTGTGCAATATCTTTTTTTTTTCATCTTTTTCTTAAAAAAAAAAAAAAAGGAATCAATTATAGCTTCTTGACAGCCTGTTAGGGCCACGATGCTGATGTTAGTGTATGAGATAATTGTACGAAAAAAGATAAAGAAACTGAACAGCGTAGAGGTAGAAATTGGGAGTTGAAGAGGGAGGAAAGATGAGAAGATGAAAAGAAATGAATAGATTTGGAATCGAGCAGCTCAGACCGACAAACTTGATATTGCATGAGATGATGGAGACGCAAACAAAACTTCAGCCTCCAGGTCTGAGCTGCCTGATAATCAGCAGCCAAATGTAAAGAACAACAAACGATGTGTTCCCTTCAATATCACTGAAGAGATTCACTTTGGTAGAACATTTTGACATTTTAGCACAAATACCTCTGCAAGTTCATACACAGTCGCTCTGGCAATCATCACTCTTAACCTGCTGTCTTGAATTTTTCTTTTTTTCCCCTCTTCTATATCTGATTCTTGGCCTTTGCTAAAGAGTTAAAACCTTCCACCAGCAGTGAAACGTCTATTTAAGGGGTGCCTCGGTGTGAAAATGTCCTTGGCTCCAGGTTTGGTTGAGTTTAGTATTGGTCAGCTGTGAGAGACTGGTTTATTAAAGCGCTCCTCGGTTAGTATTTGAAACCAGTTCAAATTAACCCAGTCCTGTGTGATTCTGCCCAGCAAACGTACACAAAGAGTCTGTTTAGGGTGTATCAAAAATAAATCTGACAGATGCACTTTGTGGGGGAAAAAGAAAAAAAGAAACACTTGGCGTTGGTGTTAGTCTTTGCTGGTTAAACATGCCTCAACAAAGGCGAACAAACATGTTTCTGAACATGACGGGTATTCAGTTAACCCTACATAGCATCCAAAAAAAAATAGTGACAGGAACAGTTTAACATTTTAAAAATAACATCGAGCTGCGACTGGATTCATTGTTTGGTCTGTAACGCGTCTGTCGGTGTTTTTTTACGAAGACAAACTGACGGCCTCAAATGTTCAGTCATAGATAACGAAAGAAAACAGAAAATAAATAAGTCAAATTCTTATTTCACAGTTGAGGAGTCTGTTGTATTTTCTCAATCAGCAATTAATTGTTTAATCTGTAAAATACTGAAAAATGTCAGCGTTTTCCGAAGCCCTCAATGACCAGAAGTTGATTCTTAGGATGTTAATTTAGTATAAAACATTGGCCATCGCAGCTCTGCCTTGTTCTACTCTCATGATACAGTAAACAGTTCTGTTATTGAGCTGAAGCCCCGCCCCCTCCAGCAGAGGCTCATGGTTCATTTTAGGAAAAATAAGAGCATGTGTCAATGGTGAAAGAATTTTTTTGATCCTGTTGGAAACACACCATTTACATGTTATGATATGCACTGACTTCGACTCATGACAAAAAGAAGTCAGTGCATATGACGCATTGCAAAACACTCGCCTCCCAGATTTGTGATTGGTCGGTACAGAATAGATCCTACTTTTTCACAGTGATCGGCCCAACTGTTCCGACTGTTTCCTCAGTATTAAATACACTGAGGAAACCAGATGGCTGAGCGGGTTAGTGGATCATGTGTGTCAAGAAATGAGAGTCAATTCAGCTGATTAACCTAAAAATAGATTTATTTTTTAGCCTATTTGTAAATAATTTTGACTTTGATATGTAAAATTATCTTTAAATGAATAAGTGTAAATGGTGGTTCAGTTTATACAGGATTAAAAACCTTCACTTCTGTTCATACAGGAAGGGGCGGGACATCCTCTACTGTCATCAGACATCAGCTTTAGCGGTGCTGGTAGCTACATTTATTACCTTCAGACAGTTTAGTTTAGTAATGTAATTCTATTTACGGCATAAATATGAAAGTAGTAGTAATTATACTGCAGGTAAATTAACAGTGTGTTTCCAAAATGTTAAACTCTTCCTTTAAATCAAGTTTTGCTTCTTCTAACTGAACAGCTACAAACAAAAGATTAACTGACTTGGCTTATGTGTGTAATGCAGACTGGAGTTTGTTAACTTTTTAGGTGTTCTCTGAATAAATACAGGTATTGTTTAGTGGAAAGCTACTTGGTAAAGAGCGCAGTCCCATCGTGGCTCTGAGCCAGGGGTTGCTGGTTCACAGTATCTACCGTGGTTCGTACAAATGGAAATATACAAAGAAGAGCGGGCTAAAAGGAAGTTAAAGTGTAGACGGGCAATGTCAGTGTTTCGTTTTTGTTTTTTTGGCAACACTGAAAATTCAAGTTTGAACCCGTCTTTGTTTCCCCACTTCTCGTGTTAACTCTCGCTCCGAAAACCTCCACTACCTGCAAACCTTAACTTAAACATGATGCGATGAAAACAGCTGTATGTGTCCGCTGAGCTTGTATTATTATATCACTGAGATCTGTGTAAAAGAAAACCTGCCAGCATTTCAGTAGTAAACAGTGCAGTAGTGTTTGCAGAACTCAAAAAACCCCAAAAACAAACAGTGACCAGTATGAATGAGTCCGTACGTGGATGACCTACAGCTTAAAAGAAGGAGATATGCAAGTGTGGCTGCAGCGTTACCTCTGGTGTTTCTCCCTCAGGGTTGGAAATGGATGAAGTGGTTAAATGACGCTCGTGTGTGATAATTGGTTTCCTTACCGATGAACCCAGTGCAAATAACCTGAATTAAATAGACACAGTCCTTCGGCCGAGGCGGCAGGTGAACTCAGTGTAAAGCAACCAGTGGCGTTTCCTGTCCCTGATCTGTGGACGTACATATGCATGAGAGAGGGATGCATTGTGGGTAAAGTGCCGGGGTAGTGGGTCCCTCAGATATTTCCTTTTTTAAATTAACATTTTAACACTTTTCTGTTCCGTTCCTTCAACCAGCTCTTCAAAACAATACATTGTCCTTCACAAGAAAATCCAACTTGGTCATTATTTCCCCTTTTGATTCGTTCTCTTCATGTGCCTACGTTTTACTTGTCTTCAGCCTTTTTTTTTTTGTTGTTCCTTCATACTTTTTCCTTTATTTTCCCCCTGGATTTCCTCTTGCCCTTTTTAGAGGACAAAAATCCAGTCGAGTCCACCCAGCGTCCTGGTATCCCAGAGAAATAGAAACAAAAACCAGCTGCGGGGTTCTGCTCCAGTGGCTGGTGCATGCAGGGACAAAGGGGGAGGGGTCCAAGTCTGACAGTAGGGTGGGGAGGGGGTTCATGTGCATCTGTATGCCAACAGTTAAGAGTAACCTGCTGGAGATCCGCTCAGAATCCAGTCGACTGGACTTTGGGTTCTGCTGGACTTCCCTCTTTGCCTGGTTGAATAAAAGGAACATGTGGTTAGTGTGTGAACACAGGTTATCCACGGTTCAGTTCGTACTGTGGTTCTTGAGTCATGGTCGATGGTACAGTCCGAATGCAGAGGTCGGCTGGAGCCCGGCTGTGCGCTGAACTGGAACTGGGAGCTGATGGAGAGCCTCTAGGCTGATGTATGTTCACTGAACATATGTAAATAGGTTTGTGTGTTTCTAACGTCGTCATGCATCACTGCTTTCATATTTCATGTGCCCTATACATTCGAATGAGCGTTTTGCAATCAGTCCACCAGAGGGCAGTGCTCTTAAATACCATACTGGCTGAATACTCTTCTTACCCTGAAGAAGAAAGTCAATAATAACAAACGTGTTGACGACAGAGGAGGTTTTACTAATATTAATATTTAAAGGATAGTTGTCATAAAGATGTCAGTTTATGGAAATTATTCTGTTTAAATCCCAACACTGCCTCTACAGTTCCCAGTGATACACCTCTGGATTCTCTGTCTGGGTTTGCAGCCACAAACTCCTGGAAAATGGACAGAATGACGTCCATAATGTACCCAGAGGACAGCTCTATCCATACCCACCTGCATCTTTAATGTAGAGCATAAATGAGCCCCGACTCAGAACTGGATCTGAGGTCCATTTAAGTCAGACAGGCTGGGTGCAGTGCACAGCCAGGCTCCATGTCCACCTCCAATCATTGACAGCAGAATCCTGTAAACCAGTAGTCTTGCAAAGCTCCAATATAAACGCAAGTTGTCCGGAAATATCTTATGAAAATGACAAATGAGCCATACTATGATACGTGCTCATATTGAACTATTAGGGGCGCTCACAGTGTGAACCAACATCTACTGCAGCATTGGGTTTGGGAAGGTTTCCCCCTGGATTCTACCGGGCTGACACACGACTTCAACACAAACATGTAACTTCTCATTCCTTTGATCAGCAAATCTACTGGATTGAATTTAGAGTCCCATTTAAAAAGTCAATAGAAGCCTTTTTTTTTTTTTACTTTGGAAAATGTATAAAACATGCAGTCCTGAACAGCTCTCACTTCAGTTAAATAACTATCTGACCCACACTACTGTCTTAACATGTCTTTCACTGTCAAATCTTTTTTTGTCCACACTGCAATGCAAAACTGACCGTCGTTCAGACAAACCCCATTTCTGGTGGGTTATAACCTGCAGACACATGTTGAATTTGGCTTCGTAAAATGTATTCTTTATAGCATGTACATTTTGCCACAACGCTAACACTTGTGTCCATTTCTAAACGTGCGTTCTTGTCTTTGAAGATTTTTTAAGACCCTGCAGGAACCCTGTATTTAAAAGAGGATCATTCTGTCCACCACGCCCTGATAAATCAACTCCTCTTCATAATAATTTAGTATCTAGAACCCGACCTTTCTTTCTCTCCAGTTGTTTCAGTCCGAAAACAGAACCGATGCTCTGAACCTCCCGTCTGTCTGCATCTTGACGTTACTTCTGTCAGAACTAGACTAGGTTCTTATTTTTAGCAGAGCTGAGACCCATTTCTGTGACAGTTCTGAAACGTGCTGCATCTCGTGGTCATTCCCGGTGGAATCCAGAGGTTAAGATAATGAAGTCAGTGAGTACCCACCATCTCCTGAGCCCCGATCCAGAGATGGAGTCCGGGAGACGGTTGCCGAGTGGCACTGATAGTCTTCAGATTCCTGACTGACAGCAGGCTCTCTGAGGGTTTTTAGAAGCTTGTGATGATCCGTCTCTATTTCCTGAACAGGAAAGGGGGGAAAAAACAAAACAAAAAAAGATAAATATGCATAATTTCACTGCCGAGTCAAATTGGCAAAGAAGTCAACAGACTCTTAAAACTAGTGTAGAAATGATAAGTGATGTACAAGCCAGTTATTACAACCATTGAACCCATTTTGAGTCAAATGTTTTTCTTCCTAATAATACATCTAAAAAAACTGTGGCTGTGATGCAGTTGTATCTCCATCTGTAGTCATCGACACTACAGCTCTGTAGGACAGACTCATTTCGGTATAAGTTGACCCACGAAGACCCAGTGCTACTTATGAGAGTTAAAAGCATAACTTTTTCTCTCCATTTAATCTTTCACCATTTATTATATTATCCCCTGCATTTTTCATTTTTCCACTATAAATCAGGTATTGTCCTATACTTAATTAAAATCATGTATATGTTCATAAAAGCTCTGAATAAAGTTGAGGGTTATTATGTCAGAAATAAAAGAAAACTATAGGAAGTGACTTGATCAGCATATCCACAATTAACTGAACATAAAGCCAGTGTGTCCATCCACTGTCATTGATCCAACTCCATGGGCTTTACTGGTGAATCAATGTTGTAGAAGATGGTGTTTCCATGGTAACTACAGAGCCTCTGAATGTCGAAATGGGTCATTTGACATGAAAAGACACTAATTACTTCGCCCAGGAACGGTGGAGATATGTTTTTGCCAGTGTTGATCTGTCTGTTAGCAAGATAACTCAAAAAGTTACAGACGATTTGGCTGAAATTTTTAAGGAAACGTTGATATTGGCACAAGGAACAAATTGTTAAATTTTGGTGGTGATCGGTATAGGTGTGTGTGTGTGTGTGTGTGTGTGTGTGTGTGTGTGTGTGTGTGTGTGTGTGTGTGTTGGGGGCTGTGGCTGTTTGAGTCATTACGGGTCATGTTATTTACTTATTTTATTATATTCTAAAAAGTTTAAATTTATTACAGTGTTCTGTTATTTCCAAGAAATGCAGCTGGGCCTTCTGATTAAAAATTTAATTTATCATCAGGGTTTATTTTAGTTTACATTGGCAAAACACAATGCTTTTAAGTGTTTCATTTGATCAATTTGACTCCTTGGTTTTTAAGTTGACATTGTATTGTTAAATTATGTAATTTTTCAATTGTTTAACATCTTTCCATTTCTGAAATTACTGAAACCACATAACCATTTGGCCTCTTAAACCTTCATAAGAATAGTTTTTTTAAATTTGATCATTATCATGGTTGTAATGTTAAAACAGTTCACTTCATCCAGTATTATTGCATTTTACGTATACGTTAGAAAATTCTACTACCATGATATACTATACCTATACTTTAATTCCTGCTGTACATTTGATCTTATTCATCTCCTTGATGGATCAATACTCACCCTTAATCGACGTAATTTGCTCGTCAACCCCTCGATTGTGTGGAAAATCTCATCCACGTTTTTGATCACGTGACTCTGATGGCCTGTCTGCATGTGGCCACTTTCTTCCTCCTGCTCCGGGTGGACAGCCTCTGATTGGTCGGTCTCGGGGCTGCAGACAGTTGTTTTGTCCTGTAGTTGTGTCTCTGGGAACATTAATCCATCCAGATCCTGAGGGAAATGAGTGGCGGTGGGCGTCGGAGGGTCCGTAAGGTCATCAGTGATGCTCTCTCCCTGCTCTGTCGGCATGACCAAGTAGAACGTGTTCCCTGGAGCACAAGGATGCGAGTTAACTACTATGTTAGGTATTGGTTCATCTGTTTTAACAATAAACCTTCCCTAGAAAAGAGGAGCACCTCTCAATGTAACTATTTAAAACCTAGAGATTATAAATGTGAGTTCTGATCATTGTGAGCATCTGACAGAGATAGCAATGAGGTTTTACTTAGTCTCTATGGTGCCACTTAGTGTCTGGTTATAATAATAAACAGTGGTGGCATGGACACTTACTGAACTGCTTTGAAACAATGGCCATAAATGTGGCTTATAATTCACTTCAAAGGGTTATTTTGTGCAAATGTGACTGGTCATGTTTACTTTCTTTAAATGAATGAAAAAACAAATTCCAAAGACCATTTATTTACATTACACAGGGTTCCTACAGGTCTCTACAAGTTAAATTTGAGACTTTTTAAAGGGTTCATATTTAGCTAAACCCACTTTTATTAGTCTTTGGTTCATTTATTTCCATATTTTAACCCTAATGATTCATAAAGTTTGAATTTGAACCCTCCAGGTGTTACAAAGCTATCTTTCAATTCATTTTGGAAGAAATCGAGTGGATTTCTACAACCTGTTTGAATTCTTGCTTCATATTTTCCGTCTATAATGATTTACGTTATGACATTTACACATATGCGGTCAAGACTTGTGACGAACATATCTTCGAGTATGACATCATTGTCAGCAGCAGTGGTTGTAGTAAAAACTGAAAATATGTCCAATCTTCAAACTGATTTCCTACTTGGCTGACCTGGTCAGAGCAGCACAGCCAACAACCTGGAGGGAGTGGGGGAATCAGATCATTTACATTTAAAGGGCTAGTGCTCAAAACTACCTTTCTGGTGTCATTACTCAGAAATAGTGTTGAAGATAGACCTGCGGAGTTGAATTAATGAAGAATTCAGACCCAAATATAGCCTTTATAGTTTATGTAGATCACAGGGAAATGTTTTAAAATGCGTGATTCCATTTAAAAAGCTAAATATCACTCCTTTAAGACTACTTAGGACAGAATTTAATGTGTATTTCACAGCCAGACTGCGAGAATTTAGGAAAGCACATATCAACCAGGTCAAGAATGATCTCTCCAACAATGCATCATTACATTTGCACATTCCCAAGATTACGTTCTGCTTGTAAGCCATCCCCTACAGTTCCCAAAATCATCTTTCTCAGGTAACATACGATCGAATCACACCTGCACGTGAATTGGGCTGAACCTTCTGTTATCATTTCTCTCCGGGGGCTGCAAAGTTAGTGATGATTAGTTCCTAATTTAAATGTAAATGGTTGGATTAGAACAAGTGGAACTGAGTTGACTAACGTTACTTTCTTTGCCGTTTGGATATTTAACATAGACTGAAACGCAATACAGTGAAGAAGTTTCTAGCAACAGAACTTAATCCCCAACATATCATATTTAAACCATCAAATACAGATTTGTAAATTCAATACTTTTAAGACTTAAGGCCCTGTGGGAACCCTTATTATAATGAATTTCTACAGGAAACCACCGCTGGTCTGAAGCTGAATATGACTGGTCCTTGTATGTACTGTTAGTGTTTAGTGCTGTGTAATAACTACTGAACTGAACCTGTATTCATTAAACACCCTGATGAAGGATCTGTGCCAAACCTGTAGGTGCATGAGTCAAACAAACAAATGAAATGCGATTCGACTCAGAAACTTGAGAACTGCTCGCCTTTTTGGCATCATTTCCATTTCCTCATATTTGGCATTTAACTGTGGCTTAGATTATATTCTGGATCACAAGAAGGTGCTTGTGTGATTTTAAAAACAGCAGCACACCATTACCCTGCGCAGCGGCCTTGCTCCTCAGCTCAGATGACTTGTCGGAGTGGAGGTCGACATCAGTGATGTTGTCAGGGACAGAAGAAGAGAAAGAACCCGCAACCACAGCTATGCAGACAGGACAGCGTGACGAAGAAGAGTGTGTTGGCGTGTGCAGTCGTGTTTTGAGTGTGAATCGATGAAAGGTGTGAAGATGAGGTTCAGCAGAAAGAGGTGTGGTATCGGTTTGTCAGTGTGTTGTGAAGAGCAAGCAGACAAAAGAAAAGGAAAGAAAAGTGTGAGAAATAAAATAACTGAGTTCCAGAGTAAAGGAAACATGCAAAGGAAGGCATAAGTAGAAGGTCCAGATGTTACGGCAAAAATAAAGAGCACTGTCACCCGGACATGCTTTTACTAGAGTCAGGGTTTTAAAAAAAGAGCAAAACTCAAATTAGAACTTTATCTGGACATTTTTCTTACGCATATTTAATATTTTGGCTTTTGTTGCAATATATTTGAGCCTGTTTGCATATACACTAATACTCTGATCATTTAGACTAATCTCATGAAATTCTGTTGTATGTCACACCAGTTCCTATGACATTCAACCTTGTACATGTTATCCACCATTTGATTGCATGTCAATTTATACCAGGATCTAGGGCTGAATGATTTCAAGAAAAGAGTTGTATTGTGATTTCTCTGGCAGATATTGTGATTTCGATTTCAACCACAATTTTTGTAACAAGTTTCAGGGTAAATTAATTCAAACAATGTATTCAATAAAGCTAATGCAAGAATGAAAACTAAAGTAAACGCATTTCCCCCCGCTTTCTACACTGATTGGAGTGTGGAACACGTGACTCGTCTATGTGCAGCGTAGCGACTTTTGATTGGTTGGTAGCTGACACAGAGCCTTTCAACACCACAGGCTACTGTGTGAGAAATTAAAAACAAAAAATGACTGCTTTCACAATTCGATAATCGTGTTGTCTGAAATTGCGATTTTCATGGCTTTCACGATCCGAAAATCGTTTTGTCTGAAATTGCGATTTTCGGTCCAAAACGATAGATCTTTCAGCTCTACAGATCTAGAGTTCCCACATAACCCTAAATCTAACCATCAGTGTGAACATACATGAACATCTCTTAATGCGTACAGATAACTTGTCAATTAAAAGTAGTTTGTATATTAACATGAGTCATAACACGTTGGATCATTATCCAGTTACTGGAGTTATCTGATTATTCAACTGATCATGTAAACAGGCTAAACTGATAACAGAAATCAGATCAACACACCTGGATTTCTTTTAAATACTCTGTCTTCTTGCATATAACAGGTTAGTCTGGTTTATTTCAGTTTTTTTTACATCTTCTACAGTTGTTTGCACATAGGCTAACAAACATGAATGAAAGACAATAACAGGACGTTTAATTCTACCATCACTATGTACGTAGTCTGAAAGAAATCCGATAATGGACTGGAGCGTCGAAACCAGGATTTTTTTGATTATCACATTAAGTGCATGTAAACACATCATATCTGATTATTACAATCATCCAATTACTCCTAGTAATCAGACTTTTATGCTCATGTAAACAGGCTCTGTGTTATAAGATTTCCATAGTCATCAGCTGTCAGTTTTATTTGATTAAAATTGGCATAAAATCTTTAGCAAATTCTGCACATCAATGCCTTTGGAGCTGCTGTTTTTGTAATTTGCTGATATTTAAAACATTGCTTCATAAATGTACAAAAAAGAAAAGGATGTGAATCATCTGTAAATGTGGGAATAAAAGAAGCGAGACTGAATCTGAGTGATGAGCCAACGCTGCAGAGGAATTCGTATATCAGCTGCATATTTATTTATTTTGCTATATGAGCGGTTACCTTTCCTTACGACCTGAACGCTCCTCTGTTCAGCCTCTGAGAGCGGCGCCTCATCCTGGTCCACCTCTTCTTCGTTGGTGCTGAAGTTGAGGACCGTCTCCATCGACTCCGGCCGCTGTCTCTCTGTGAATGAGCCCCTGTCATTGGCCGTGTCGTTGGTGGGCGTGTCGTCTGAATCGTGGCTCCATCTGTCCTCATCCAGGTCTCGCAATATGAGCTGCCGTAGTGTTTCAACTGCAGGCGGATGAAAACATTGTCAACCATTTTTCTTTGTCTGAAAGAGGTTGAAAAATTATATCTATTCAGTTAATTCCTTGGATGGATGATGGAAGGTTTTATTTCTGAACGACAGTACGTATTCGTCTGAGGCTTTGGATGTTTGCTGGTGGTTTTTTGACATTTATACCCAAGTTCTTTCTGTACAAATGAACAGGTGTCATTTGATCACTCAATGACAGGTTTTTAGTCATTTTGTGATGCTAAAATGCAATCTTCCAACCACCACATCATGACTTTCCAGTTGTGTGTGGACTGAAAACCTGTTTCCCAAACACTGATGAAACTGAAGGCAAAGCGATTTTTAAAAAATTCGACTTCCAAATCAAGAGTTGCTAGATTCATATTAATTAGTTTTAGATATTTTTTGGAAACCCTGAACTGAGTTACACATGTTTATACCATGGTCTGGGTGAATACTCGATTCTGATTGGCTGCTGGGTGTACATTAAAAAGTGATAATGGACAC
>JAPTYR010000011.1:10987831-11001992 GCA_029814505.1 Siphamia roseigaster
GACAAAAAGCAGTGTGAATGCGAACCGCTCCAGTTGAAAATGTTAACATTTGTTTCATTTTGGTCCCCAATCGAACCTAGTCTACTGGACTATTAGGTGTGAAAACGGTTCTGAACAGTTCTACCTGTAGCCACTGAGCGGACCAGGAGTGACTCCAGCTTGACCAGTGGACTGAAGGAGGTCTTGCTGTCTCCGCTGCCCCCTCCACCTCCACTCAGCCAACGGGATGGGTAGCGGAGCTGCAGCCGGTCGTCTGGGCCTCTCTGGAGCAGCACCAGGCAGTCTGACAGCAGCAACGCCTGGATCTCTGACAGACGGCACAAGAGACATGCTAAATGGACTGAGCTTATAGAGCGCATTTTTATGCAACATCGTGCACCCAAAGCGCTTTACAGTTCCTCACATTCACGCTCACACACAAGTAGACAGCTGCACCCCACTTCGACATGTGGACCCTTTGGTCATTGGTTAGCCGCTCTAACCCGCTCTGCCAACTGAGCCACAGCCGCCCCCACATGTGAGTACCATGATGAGAATAGACATGTTCTAACCAGTGTCCAGTACACACATACTAACCAATCTGTTTATCTTTGCTGACTTTCCAGGTGAGGGGGCCTTCGTGAATCATTCTTTTTGTGGTCAGGTCTAGACTCTGTGAGAGAATACAGTAAGAAAACCCAATATGAGCAAAAAGTGATACAAGCTTCAACTAGAGACTGAGGTGTGTAATGATAACATCAGGGTTCCAACAGGGTTCTGCAAGTTAAATTTATGACTTTTTAAAATTACTTGGAACAGAATTTAATGCCTGTTTCACGGCCACACTGGCAAACATTCATGATTCCTAGAATTTAGGGAAATGTATTTATTTTCCCCAGCACTTCAATTTCCCCCATTCCAAGTAATTTCTCACCGAGGGCAAAGTTAGTGATAATCGGTTCCTAATTTTAGTATAAATTGTCTGGTGGAACTGAGGCAAATAACGTTACTTTCTTTGCATTTTGGACATTTAGCAAACACATGTAAACACATTTATGGCAACATAACTTAAGACCTACCATACAAAATGTAATACCTTTTAAAGACTTTAATGTATTAAATGCAGATTTATAAATTCTAGACTTCAAGACTTTACAACACTGTGGGAACCCTGGAGAAAAACGGGAAGCATGACTACTTTAAACTGAGGTGCAGCATCCAGTCGGCGTTGGTATTGACTGAGCCGCTGCCGGTGTTCCGTTTCCCCGACAACCTCGTTGACAACTTGCAGTATCCCTCGGCAACAAGTCTGAGCACGCTGGAGTGACGGGAGGTCTGAGGATCCAGCTACAAACAAACAGGATTTAGGTTTCCATCACATCCTTCCACACATTTTCCTGGTCCTTTATGAATTGTACTGTATGTATTCCTGACCATCAGTGTATTTGATGATGTTGTCCAGGAGTAAAGGGTACTTGGTCAGTCTCTGCATCTCCGACACCAGCAGGTCTTTAAACTGAAGCCTCCGACAGTGAGGACTGGCCTCACACTCCTGTACAGAGGAAAACACATGAGCATTTACCAGAACAGGCCACGAGGTAATAATGAGGAGAATATGAGCATGATGTTCTTCTGTCTGGAGAAAATGATAAAAGGGTATGATCAGAAGATAAACAATGTCTGGTTAAAAAAAAAGTCACTGTGTGTATTTAACATAATTTAGATCCTTGTATATACAATTGTAACCACGAATATGTGACAGAAACCAGTAGGACATAATGGATGAATTCAGAAAACACAGTCTTAAATCTAATTTATGATGATGAGCATTTAGCAAAAGTAATAAGTATTGAGCTGTAAAGGACAAGGTGGTTTTGTAATTGAGCATTTAAAGACTCATTCATGGTCGACGTTAAAAACACATTTGTACACAGATGGAGTGTTCTGACTGTCCTGCATTCATCTGTATTTCTGTCCATCCTCAGAGCTAGTGGATGCAAACCCAAATGGAGAACATGAAGGAGAACTACCAGGGACCATGAAAGGAAATATTTAAATCAAAGATAATCTTATGTCTAACGAACCTATAAGTAATGAAAAATTTAAGCTTTGCAAAAATAGCGATTTGATTTCTATAATGATACATATATATATTGTCTGATATTTAAAAAAATGGTGTATTGTGATTATCAGGGTTTATTTTTTTTTCCATATTGTCCAGCCCTAGTACATAGGCAGTGACGTTTGAAACATGTACCCATTTACGTATGTGTTTTTGAGCATGAATGGGCCTTTAGCCACAGTAACCATGTCTGTGAAGTCTTCTAGACCCATGAGCTTCGGGTGCTTTGTTCTCAAGATAATAAACAATTAAACATGTCAAGAAGAGTGTGCATTCATGAACTATGTGTGCAGCGAATCCAGGAAAATTAAATATGTTTACCTGAATCACATGAGCAAAGCGAGGGTCTTTACGCTGCTTGTTCTTAATCAGCTCCAGAGCCTGGGACTGTTGGCTGCATAGGTGGGACGCTTGTTCCTGAAACTCATCTCCAGCAGCACCTTCAAACTGGGGGGGAAAAAAAAAAAAAAAAAAACACAACTGTTAAATGTTCAATTTGAGGGAGTCGGAGCTCCTCGTGTATTAGGTCAAGGTTGAGTTTGAAGTTGTCTTTTGGTTTACATCATTTGACTTCATTAAACTAATTTAACAGCTGACAGAGGGAAAAGGCTGTTTTCACATGTACATTCATTTATGGAGTTCATGTTAAACAACCAGCTCCCAGCACAAAACACACTCAATATAAGCACACAAACACAAAATGAACCCTAAACTCACTGTTCAGACTAGACATTCAGTTTTCCCAGTGACTGTAAACTCACCCTGGATAACATAACATCTCCGATGTCCTGGACAATAGGAGTCTCTCTCCGCTTCTTCATGGCTTCACACAGACTTGCTACAAATGCACAACAGGGAGGAAGAATTAAGACAAAGGATTCTCAATGGGGCTGGACAATTAAAATAAAATATTCATCACATTGTTTCCTTCAAAATATACTTGTGTTCCTCAAATAATCATGGAATGTTCTCAGATCTAGCCATAAATACCAGACACAGGGATTTATTCGGACATTGAACTGTTTGGCACATGATGACTTGCTGCCAGTTGAGAATACACTCCGTTAATAGAACCTTTGCTTTGTAATTGCTTCACTTATTATTTACCAAGAATTGTAAAGCCCTGCATACAAGTTGACTCACAAGACACTTTATTGGTTTATCATGTAAATAACATGTAAAAGGAAAACGGTGAATCTAGCATACATAACATGATTTTATGCATTTAAGGAGGGAGCTTTTTATTCATTGAATGACAAATTTGCGTGTAATTATTTAGCCAGTAATGACAATGTCTTTGAGTCATGCAATGAGTCGTACTGACCGTGGAGTTCGTAGACTTGTGGCAGGTTGGGGAAGATGCAGGCAAGTTCATCAGAGTTTAATACAGACCTCATCTTCTGGAAGAAAACCTGGTCCAGGACTCTTAAGGTTCTGAGGTGGGACACCTCAGTAGTGAACAGCTCTGATAAAAAGAGTGAAGAAGAAGAAGGGAAATACAATGAACTGAGATCTTAAAATTATTATAGATCGTAAAATTTGGTGCTTAAATGAATCCTTTAAGCACCAAAGTTGCAACACTGAGACAAGTGATATAACTGAATGAAATGGACCATAACTCTGGATAGTTACCAAATGTTGTTACCACCTTCCACCAATAGATGGCGGACATGTGCAACTTCAATACTAACATGTTTCTATTCAAGAAAAAAATCTAACTTGAAAAGGTGTGGTCCAGAGCTAGTTTGTCAGATTAAGTCAGCAGTTTTTTTTGTTTTTTTTTTAAGTCTGGAATTTTTATTTGGATAAAGAGTCTGTTTTTCCCCTCTCCAGACCTTGACTTTATGTAGTTTTATACTTGTGCACCTACTTTTTTGGTTGAGATTGTACCTGCTGCGTGTAGTAGAATGAATTCATGAATAATTCATAGTAAATTATGTTTTACTGATCGAAGCATTATTTTATAAGTGTTACAAGTCGCATTTCTTCCCAGTCCTTTTTGAATATGCAAAACAATTCATACATTGTTTTCATAAATGTGTCTGAATGTGTGAAAATTGTTTTTCAAGAAGGATTACTTGGTTTTGTTGCATATTTGACATAAACGGAAACTAAGTAACTAAGTGTATTTTCATTGATATTTTTTTTTTAATCTTACAAGGTTATGTGCCTTTGACCGTACACTAAATTCAACTATGACAGATGAACTGTTCCATACTTTATTATGATTTTAATACAAAATTCCAGACTTTTCAAGGTCTAGAAAACAGGATTTTGAAATTCCATACTTTTTAAGACTTTCAAGAGCTCTGCAAGCACCCTGAAAGTTGATTTATTTAAATGTGACTTTTGCTAGATAAGGACAGGTTTGTCTATTCTGCTGCTTGGCTGAAAAGCTACTAAATCACAGACTTTTACTGTTACTTATGTTTAAGTCAATTTAATCTAAGAATAAAATAACAAAAAAAGAGAACCAATCACCAAGATAATGTAAATATGCACCATGTAACTCTGTTAAATTTTACTCAATGTGTCCATTTCCTTGTGATGTCACAATATGCAAATTAGATGAGTACATTTCCTCCATCATAAACTTTCTTATCTACACTATACCTTTATCTCTCACCACTTTCAAGTTACAACTTTTTATTATTATATTAATATTTTTTAAACACTGGAACCTGAAGGGTTAACTTTAAGATGTGTTTGGATTTCAGGACTGAGGATGACCATGTGCTTCTGAAAACTCTTGGGTTCAGCACTGTAACAGATCGTCCACGTACCGTATATGACGGCCTGTCTGTCCACCTCCTTGGAGCTGAGTGTGGCGAGGAGCTGAGGAGGAACCGTCTCCTGCCAGTTCTGACCGTCACACACTTCCTCCTCCAGGCCCACGGCGTCCGGCAGCAGGGCGAGCGGTGAATCCATGCTCCTGCACAGGGATACACTAGGACTGTCACAAAACTGTCCACCTCCTTCTTGTAATCGCAAACATTTTTCCCCGTTGGAAACGTCAGGAATCTTATTTCCCGTTTCCTTGTGGGAATGATTTTACTGTTGATCATCTGGATGGGATGGACACTCACCTGCGTCTGGACCGAGGGGTGTATGGGGGTGTAGGGTTCTCTAGAGACCTGAGTGCGAGAGAGAGATGGCATGGAGTGAAAACCTCAACTTCCNNNGGGGTTTTAGATCAGCTCCGTTGGATGGAGGTTGAATCAGACCGACTTCCGTTTCTTTGGTTTGTTTTTGAGCCTGACTGGTCAACTCCAGTGTTCTTCCCTTCTGAACCCTTTTACTTCGATATAAAATTTTACTTTGTTTTATAGTAATAGTAAAATATTGACTGTAATGTTTGTATTTTTTCCCCCAAAAATACACTGCTTTTAACTTTTTTACATTTCCTCAAAGGCCAAAAGTAAAACTACTGAACCCTGCTTTGAGTTTCGCTTTAATAGTCACCTCTGTCTTCTTGCATGGACAGGAATCCACTGCAGGAGTGAACATGGTGTGCAGTGAGTCACAGAGACTGTTTACATCCACACCAACACTCCAATCATGATCCCACTTCTGGAGTCATCGGAATATTCAAGGGATCATGTCAACAGGATAATCTCATATGCTTTAATACATAATGACAGTAATCAGATTATGAGAACTGTGATTAACACATCTGGGTTTGTCCCCAATACTCCTATGTATTCCTGAATGTATACATTTAATCTGATTATTTCGTTCTTTTACATCTGTGCATGTGTAAACATAATTAAAATTGTACAAAAGAGAACTATTTCACTTGTACTGAAATGTGAACAGAAGACAACAGAAGTTTGATTCCGTATATGTACAGGCTCTGAAATAAATCTGATAATGGACCAGGGTTTATAATAATTGCATTTATTAAGTGCTATAATTATCCGATTACTCCGTTATTGGAGTTTTTCAGTGATGAGAACAGGCTCAGTTTTATCAGCAAAGAATCAGAAAAGATCTGATTGGCTGATAATTGTTAATCAACTGGTATTTTGGTTGTAGGTCTTAAATTAAGAGGATGTGTTTAGAACGTCAAACATGATGATGGTAAATGAACCCATGCACAGATCTGAGTAGAATCTGGGACAGGTGACATGTTTAGTGTGCAGGTGAACAGAAGACAGGCTGTGGCGCTGTGGACGTTTACCGTGCAGAGCTGCTGGATGCGGACGATGAGGCGCTGTGCTGCAGCGGTCGGAGGCCTGGCCCCTCCCTCTCGTCCCCACAATCCTCCATGTCGACATCACTACGAGAGCGGGGCACCGACTCGGCTCCTGAGGCCGCACCCCGCCGACGCCCTTCTCCGTGAGCCTTCAGCGACTCACTGCGCCCCAGACGCACAGAGATTGTCGGGCTGGAAAACATAAGACGAATTGAACAAAATAAAGAAATCCGAATCATTTATTAATGCCAGTGGGAAATTATCAGAGACAGCCACATAGAAAGAATACGTGTGAAATTTGAAAAAAAATTGGGTGAATAATGTCCCAGAAATCATTTAGATTGTCTGAAGCGGGGTATACACTTAAGGATTTTTCTCAATCTGAAGAGACTTTTTTTTATTTATTTATTTTTTTAAATCTGTTACAGACCCCACACTTAAAAATAAAAATCAGGCATTGAACAGTTTTGATGGTACTGTGTTTGGTGCTCCGATCATCTCAGCACAGTGATTCTGTCCCACCACCGATCGAGAATCTAGTGCTCCAAGCCAGAATAATTAGATGATCAAATGTGATCAAATAAAAATGAAGAAACATGGTAACAACTGGAAAACACAACATGAGACACATCATTTTGGTTGTGGTACAACTTGGTGTTGAATAGACATCGTCTGACTTTCCACAGCTCCACCAGCTGCTCCTCTGAGGTTTCAGGTCGGCCATGCCTGTTTTCATTCTTTCTTGCTCCTTAGTCAGCTCACTTCTTGATTGGCTGCATTCCGTCCCACGTCACAATTCAGTGTTGTGACTCAGGAGATGTTGGCTTTCCTCACAAACACTAAGATTTTTGGTTGTAAATATCAAAGTTGTTCAATATTTCGGTACAAAAATGTTCACGTGTTCGAAATTGATCATCATGACCACTTCACAGTTAACACACAAGATCACAGGATCATCTTACAAGACATAAGATAATCTTGTATTTGCTGCCCTTGATTGGGAATGGGGAAACTCCAGACAATGTGTGTACCCCGCTTAAGTTGATATTTTCAAAAATATACATAAAAGAAATATATATTAATTGAGCCATCACATTACACCACACCTCTCCTAGTGGTGTGGAATTTGAAAGGAATCAGGTGAATATTGACAAATGGGATGGACAAAAACCTCAGCCCGACAGATGTAAGGACAGATGGAATTCCTGGTATACCCTGGGGGGTTTCATAGGATTATTATTTTACTCCATTTAATCGTTTATTACTCTTTTATATCCCTATTTATGGAACCAAGGGTGTCTTCATTTAATTCTGTAGACAGCTCATGTTGGTTCATCTGTTACATGTGTGTGCCTGGATGTTTGTTTGTTTTTCTTTTAACGTCAACTGCAAAACAAATCTATCTACGGTTATTAATAAAGTAACCTGAAACTATATGCATTTATACTCAGCACATGTTTCAAAGCTACCTGTCCATGCTGTCTTCTCCCAGGCTGCTGGTGGACAGTCTCTGGGGGTCGGCGGCGTCCCCCCCCTCCTCACCCGTCGTCTCTGTGTGGTTCTCAAACTGCTGGATGATGTTTCTCACGCTGCCAGGACGGACTGCACAAGCACATGTGTTAATGTCATTGACCCCCCACAAAGGGCCATGTAGTGAAAGGCAGCTGCAATGTGGTGGGAAGTAAAAGGCTGATGCAAAGGAAAAGGGAAAGCGAAGTGCAAAAGAGAACGAGAGGAGGAAAATAAAAGACAAGACAAAATATATACCTTCGGTGGGTGACAACGGGACATGGAATGCTACAAAAAAAAAAAATAAAAATAAAAAATGAGATCGGTGACAAACAATGAAATCAGTCACGAGACAAACAGAAATTCCATAAATCACTATATGAAACCAATAAAATGGACAAATAGAGGGCGGAGGAAATCAATATTGGCAGACAGTTCCATTCAATGGGTGAATCATGTGTGTGTTAAACCAACTCCACTAGCAATAAGGACCTCTGACAGATTTATTTACCTTTTTAATCCTGATAATACACTGAGGACCCCAGGATGAGGACTATATAGACCCATGTGGGTTAGTGCCAACGCTATTAGTCACCATTTATATGGGTTTCCTCCTGAATTGTGTCTTTTTTTGTGAGGGTGTGTTTGCATTTACTGGATTGGGATGTGGTCCGGGGTTTGCCGATGTACTTCAGGATGGGATTTCTCTTTTTATCCTCTCCATCTTTCTCCTTCTTGGCCCCACTCAACTGTGGAGAAACGAACCAGAAGTCATTTCATAACATCCATATATGCTAGTTCGTATGAATTAGAACTCATTTAACCTAATAAACAAATGCATCAGATGGAGAAAAATACTAATACTAATTTCCTCTGTATTTAGATTCTGCCCTGATGCCTGTTTATGTCAAATGTTAAAGTCTCGTGGATTTAATATTTTATTCATCTCACACAATTACCTAAATATTGCACGTTTATGTAAATATATACAATTTGTCTTAGTAATAGTAGTTTATATTTTTATGCTCATTCTCTTTTCTTAAATGTCATCTTTGTTTGCTTTCTTTTCCTCTGTAAATCATTCAATTTTTTTTTTCCCCCCGTACATCTTAATTAATTCTCTTGGCATTCATTGTGAATGGCCAAGTAAGTTTTTCATTGTACATTGAATCCTGTTTCTTTATTGTTTACAGAGCAATAAAACACTTTGAATCTGAATTCAAATCTAAAATTACGTTTAAAAAAAGTTGATGTTGTTAATAAGAGGCAGTGTCTTTCTGTGTGATGACATCGGATAAGCGGTGCAGCCACGGTCACCTTTTTGGTCTTTAAGAAAGCGAGCCACTTCTCCTTCTCCGTGCTCAGACCAGGGAAGACTTTGGAGTCTCTTAGTTTGATCCCGGAGTGTCGCAGGTAAAGGAGCACCACCGACGCCAGGGGAGAACTGGAGGTTGGAATGAAACCGAACAGAATGAGACCGCTTCAGAAACCAGAGACATATTAACATTTAACGGCAAGACACTGACCTTCTGTCTTCTTCGTGCTTTGACCTGCGGCGGGAAAAGAAAAGAGGCGTAAAAAGGGCTGTCGTTCCCCTCCGTTAAAAAAAGAACAGGAACATTCGCTCAAAAGCAGATGGTCCATTCAGGTGCAAAGGCATAGACTGGCTTTACGTACGCACATGAGCAGATTCCTGTCACATGATTACAGCGCTAGTGTCGGAGGCGTAAATGTCATGTGGTTTGACTGTGGTAATGACCTTTGTTATGATTGCTTGGGTGAGCACCTTCTGTCGCTTTGCAATAACTATTTTATTGGTTTGCTCCCGTCTGAGCGTGTTGCTAAGCAGAACTAGTCCATTCCAGATATGACTTTAATGAAAAGTCATGTTTTCCCTCTGTGTTATGTGTACATACACGTGTGTGTAATTAGTTAGCAGAATGTTTTTATTTAATAGAGTTAAACTATAACCTGTAGAATCTGTTTGTCTATAGATTCAACAGCAAAAACTGTTCCAAGTATTACATACCTCAGCTTACCTGTATATATTCGATATTACCAGTATTTATCATTATTTGTTGTATATATATTTCTTATCTGTGGTATATAGTTAGCATCTGTAAATTTCAGTAGTTTTAATAGTACTCTAGATGCATATTGTTGCTGTCAGAATCCTCATAAGTTTATTTTTTGGTCTTTTTTTGTCAAAATAATTCTGTTGGTCACTCTTCTTGTTGGCCTGATGGGTTTGGAAATATTTAACCAATGAAAAGTGTTGGAAACGGCTCGTCTTAATTCCATTCATTTATTTAAAACATACGTTGTTTCTCCAGTTTCCTGAAAAATACTCATTTTGGACATAAAGGTTTCTACCCGACAACAAAGATATGTTGGCTACATTTAATATTTTATCATGTAGCTTTTTACACAAGCCTACATTTTTCAGTATTTGAGTGATATTTTTATAGTCTTTTTTTGCACTAAGTGTGACAGAGCAGAACTGCTGAACTGATTTTCATCCAATCTGTGACAATGACAATAAAGATCTGTTCTATTCTGACAATTATTTTTGAGTTCAAGTACTTTTAATGTCTCAGCTTGTGAACAAAATGCAGCCTTGTCCTTTCAGTCAACCTCTCGTCAATGGGAACCTATTATGCAACGGCGTTTGTACAGACTCACAGTATCTCCCAGAGAGCGGTGACCTGTCTGTCAACCACCTGCCTCTCCTTCGCCGGGTCTCCGTCCAGATGCTGCAGATCTCCTTCTCCAAACAGAGAACCCAGGCCCATCATCTGTTTGTTCCTATGAAACACACAAACAACAACTGAAATGATATCTTAGTGTTTGACAGATTATTCCTTCTCCAGACAAACTTCCTAGTGACTTATAAAGGATATTAAAAAAAAAAAAAAGAAAAACTTGAGCAGTGCCTGTAGTCCTGGATCTGGTCCTGGATATCCGGTAACACTTGCTGCTGCAGCTCAGACAGAGGCCCTCTGATGTCCTCCTGGGCATGGAGACGACTTTCTGAATGGAAGGAGGAAAGAATATGTGTCTTCACAGTCGTCAATGCTTTGAGGTAAGGACATAAATATAAAGAACTCAACTTGTCTTCTTACCTATATCAGTGAGATACTCCTCCCGCACTTTGATTTTCAGAGGCTTTAAGATAAAAAAAAAAATCTATAAATGTCCCACTTTTAATATGACTATGTTAAAATGGTTGTATAGATGGATTTTCCAAACTCAACAGCAAAGAGAGCTCAGACATGACTACAAAAACCACTGATGAATCAACACTATGTATTCACAGACTGCATCATTTACTGAATTAATTATACAGATCATTATTTTCACACATTGTTTTATGGAATCACAAAGTTTTATTCTTCCAAATAAATTCCAGTTATTCTGACAGTTATTCAAACTAACACTGTCTTATAATATTCGAATGCTGCATAAACTGATAGTTTACATTATAGCTTTGTTAGCTTAGCTCTGATTTTAGACTGAAAACAGATGAGGTAAAACCACTAATCTCCTATTTTCTGTATAGTTTTAGGTAGTCAATAGCTGAACTAAAGATCTGTTTGGAATCCAACAAACAAGGTCAAAACTGTCAAATTAGAACATCCTGAAAATGTGCATTTCTTTACCTCAACTTTAAAGGTGAAATGTACATATTAGTATGCAAATCAATATATTTCAAGCTTTTATTTGTTTTGATTTGACTGATTAGGACTTACAGCTTCAGAAAACTCTTTTTCAAGCAATATTTCAATTTTCTGAGTTATTATATTTGAGGTTTTAATAAGCTGTAAATCATAATCAGCAAAATTATAACAAAGAATTGCTTGCGATGTCCCACTTTGCTTGTCATGAGTCGATAAAATGTATTCGTTTCACCTCTTAAGTTGAATTACCTGACTAAAACAACTAACATGATAATCTAATTTTCCGAGGAGTAGTGGTATAATCAGTATTTATTTGCATAATCTCATGCGCCGTCATCTTTTGCAGCACTTCAGAGCTCTTTATACAATGTAATGATCAATTTAGGTCATTTAATATTTTAAAGAGGAAACTCTACATACAGTTAAAATGCACATCTATTGTATCTTATCTAAAGTATATTTTTCTACTGGGGTTGAAAGAAAGTTCACCACCAGTCACTGACTGTCAACTGTAACTGATTTTTGTTGAGATTGAGTAATAATCACAATGTATCATAAACATTATAGTATAAGAGCAGCCTGCTCTTATGTGGACATCATTTTGTTTTTTCATCTGTATATTTGGGAAAGGCTATGAAGCAAATCAGGGCTTGATTCACTCAAGATTCTGACTGCTATGAAAAATTGTTGCATTATTAATAAAGTAATCTCTTAGCAGGTGTGGCAACAACAAACAAGAAACATGTAGGAGAGTGGGGAGAGGAAAAAACACACACACACCAGCACACATATATAAAATAAAAACAGAAAACACAACCTTAAACCATCCACTCAGAAAGAACACTACTTTTGTATGTAATTTCAAAATAAAATATAATAACTGGAGGAAAAAAAGGGTAGTATTGTTATTTTAAACTATTTCATCAATCTAGTGCAATCATAGATAATTAAATGCAATCTGACTTTGTCCATAGAACACACTATTAGGAGCCCAAACTGGGACATGGATCAAGTACTGGAATACTAGTAAAACACATTAAGACATGTTTGTACATACAGCCTCATGGTCCAAGAAATGGGAGCAGATCTGTGGTGCGAGTGCGCGGGCGTCTTTCGGACTGGAGCTCAGGTAGGCCTCGACTGACAGATAAAACAGCTGGTACACACACACACACACACACACACACACAGATGCAAGGAAGCAGATAAATATACACACAGTGAACTGTTTAGAATAAATTGTAAAGAGTAACACAGTAGATGTAAAGTTTTCACTTGGTGTCAGTATATTTACTCTCAGTAATGTATTAACATTCGACTGACCAGAGGGTTTGGATCCAGAAGTTGAGTGAACACGTATCTCATGAACACCGTCATGTGTGCTGGTCGTGATTTCAACAATTCAATGTCCTGGAAGGGGCCGTCCATCTGGCAGGAAAGAAACACAATCATTTAAATTGGACCAATGTCCCTGTATCTCAGCATCACACTCGATCGTGAATCAAGCTGAATTTGTGAAGCAGTCAGCTTCTGTTGTTACGACTCCATTCAGCCAGCAGGTGTTACTGCAAAATTCAGATTTTTCGGTAAAATCTGATTTTTTTTGGTGTGCTTGTACAGATTACACATTAAATGCAATTTCTATCAGTTTTGAGTATAAACTGAATACAATCCTGATGAGACCAGGATGTGCAACAGAGGTCCTTATGAAAGTGAGACTGTTTTCCCCCACCGCTTTTTCTCCTGGAATGCCGGACCTTTCTCCTGAAAGGTCGGATAAATGAGACCTGGCCATTCACACTGGAGTTGCATTGCAAAATATCAGATACATATTGGGATTTAGGACCACATATGAAATTGACCTGGGTCTGGGGTGATCAGATTTGTGCTGTTCAAACTGTTTTCAACAGATGAGATACAGTTTGCATACTTAACCAATTCAGTCAAAGTCCATTTGTGACTTACTATCAGTGATCAATGGTACCTATATTGACATCTGTAAGCATTTACACATTATAAACCATGGAAATATGGACCACTATAAGAAAAGGCAAATATCAAATATTTCAGAAATTGTTCAAAAAATTCCAAAATCTAAATTTGCCCAAAGTGTGATCAAAATTTGCAGACATTTTTTTCCAAGGAAACGACAAATAAAACTTGAAATAAATTTGATTAGTAGCTTCAGAGATGTTTGAAGAAAATGCTAACGAAACTGAAGAGGGACGTAGCACTTTCATCAGCTTATGACCAATCAACTGGTGAGATAAAACAAATAAATAACAATAATAACCTTTCCAGCAAGAGGAGCAGGAAGACACACAGTTAAAAAAAGGAAGAAAATAAAGACCAAATCTTATTCTTACCTCATTAAATGCATAGCCATCATCTTCTTCATCCTCTTCCTCAGGGCCAATGATTTGTGCCTTTCCACCCTTTTAACATAGACACACAAATAGATATAAATACACAAGAAATCTGAAGAACATCAAAGGGCTCCCAAGTACACACCCATTAATTCTTAACACACCCTTTTGTTATAACACTATGCTCAATGCATAAAAAGCATGATATGAAATATGAACTGAAGGGTGTGATCATAAATTATGTTAATAGGTAGGCCTGGGCAAAAAATCGATGCGGTTTTAAAATCGAGTGGGCACGTGAACTCGAGTCATT
>JAPTYR010000011.1:11172981-11183311 GCA_029814505.1 Siphamia roseigaster
CCACCACCAGAGGGAGAATGTGAGAGTGAATGAATAATGGGTCAATAATGTAAAGCGCTTTGGGTACCTTGAAAAGCTCTATAAAAATCTAAGCCATTATTATTATTATTACCTGAGTGGACATTTTGTAACTCCAGGAAAAATAGGTTCATATGAAAATTTCGATTAAATTAAAAAATAAAAACACTCAGGAAAGAAATCGCAACTAGGGTTCTTATAATTCATGCACAGAAGGGTTAAAGGTGCGATTTGCAATATTTATAACTAAATACTTAGTCCCACACCGGCAGGCTGACAAACAGCTGCTACCCCTGGACTATCCACACTGCCAACACAAACACACACAAACACACACACACACACACACACACGCATGCAGGCACACACACACACACTGAAATCTCCTGCACAACCTTGGCACACTGCTTTTAACTTTAGTCAATGATGGAAGAACAGGAAGTGAATGTAAACACAATAATAACAGTGATGTACTGATACCAAATGATTATGTTACTATTAAATGACTGTTTGCAAATGTCTGTGTTTGTTGATGTAGAAGTCAACTATTTATCTGCATAAACCCAATAGAGTGTAAACCATTTAATTAGATATTTACTGCAGCACAAACGATATGAAAACCAAAACAAAACCTTTAAATGGGTGTGACTTCTGTTAATACTGTCTTTTTTTTTCTTGCTGAAACTGTCCTTAGTCAAGTGCATCTTCTTAATATGAGTTGTCTGAAGAAGAAAACTTGGTGTACAAAAGAACAATAAGCATCTCATTTTATTATAGCTCTAATTCATTGATAGTCATTAATTCAGTGGTGGGTGCATTAAGGTAAATTACCACATCCTGCTGATGATAGATAGTTAGTCTTTGAAATGTCAAAACCATAAATAACTCTAATGTTGACTGTGAAACTCAACACCCCAGTCAAATCTTCTACCATTAAACATATCATTGCCCTTGAACTTGTCTTCCTACTGCTTTATTATCTTCTTAATTCCTTGTTTCCATATCTTCCTTCTCATTTACAACTGGCATACTTAAGATCATCATTATTATCATCATCAGTCTAATACTCATTAATGTGTTGGGTATTTTAACAGAGTTCTGAGATTCACTTACACATTGAAAATCATCTTTTTCTTGTGGTGTAAATTTTAGTTCCACCAATAAAGTCATTCTTGGTCGGGTCAGGAGTCTCTTTTTATATAGGTAACATTTAGCATCCTCTAATAATCTATATCTGGTTCTGTCTTCACAATAGATTATTTTTTAGAGGTCATGTATTATTGGTTCAGTGGATGTAACTGTAGAAATAGAATATTGTTTTCATAATAGTTTTCATTAGTCATCTGAAAATAAGAATTATGTTTTTGTTAGGTTTTATACACCAGGGTGGTAACAAATAAATTCAATGAAATTGTGAAACGCTAGCCACATGAAGTCTATTCTTACCCTGGTAATGTGCAATATGAGCAACAGTTTCATAAAAGGGCCAAAAATGTTCAGGCAGCCTGAAGTAATTATGGATTCAACATCAGCCTTAGTTTAATTTGCATCCTGTCTGTCTAAGAAATGGTCTTACATTCCTTCGGGTTAACAGTCAGTATCCAAGTAAAAATAAAAACAGCGGAAACTGTATCTGACTCATGTGACATTCACGTTTTAGGAACTCCTCATTATCCTGATGGTTGAGTTGTTTGGCATTTTTGGGCCATATGTTGTCGTACACTTACTTTTCAGAGACAGGAGTATGGATAGAAAATAACCAGACCATCATTGTTGTTGCTACAAGAGCTTAAAAATATATATTTTTTCCCCCACATGCTAATATTCGATCATTAATAATTGGATTTATGACTTAAAACTTTTAATAAAACAGATTTTCCAGTGTGTACAACCTTTATATATAGAAAACCAGTGGGTCACCTCCACAATGTTGCTATAGTAGCGCTTCTTTTTTACATTTTAAGTAGAGTTGGAGTGTGGACAACTTTTAATAACTGCTTTCAACCAAAAAGTCCAAATACTTGTATTTAAATATATGCTCTAACAGTGGCTTCTCCATTTTGGCCTGGGGTGCCAATAACTGGGGGGTAAATGTGACAAATTCATAGGGCCCAATATTTGTGAGGGGTCCATAGAGTAGTAAGGGGGGCCCAGTGGATACAGGTTTGAAGTTGTGAAATCTGCTGTGTAAGGTATAAAAGTCGTAAGATAAGAGGAGTTTTGGTTTCATGGTATCGTAAGTGACGTTGTTTGCGGACGACACCCTCATTTACATACCCAGTCCACCCCAGTATGACAAATTTGGGGAGATAGTCAATTTATGTAAGTTCTACAACCATTACACTTTCATGGGGTCCATAAGTAGTAGGTAAACTCCTTATCATGTCCATAACATGAGGTAAGGTGTGTTCAACTGGTTGCACTCTACATCACCCCTTCATGCCAATAAAGATATATTTGGAAAATCTGTAGATAGTAAATGTGGTTTACAGGAAGGTTCGATAAGCATCACTAAGTGACTCCACAAACGTCACATGGTACCAGGAAGGATAGTTTCTAGAGAACACGTCTTGGGTTGAACCTATATACTTTACCTCCAAGAGTTGGTGGTGGGGCAGTACCGTTCAACACTGTCTAAATACTCAGGGTCACAATGTCCACCGATTGCATATATCTTTCCATCCAGGACAACGACAGAGAAAGAACATCTCCTTTCTTGCATTTCAGCCAGTGTCTCCCAGGTGTTTTGAAGAGGGTCGTATCTGTAAATGTCAAAAATGAAGCAAACATAGAAAAAAACTGACAATGACGCATCAATTTAAGACTGGAAAGGTTAAAAATGCACATTTATTTTTCTGCGGAAATATAAAGTTACGGTCACTCACCTATAAGCAGAATTCAAGGTGTCGTACAGACCGTAATACTGCTTCCCTCCAATCACATACAGTTGTCCTTTGAGTACCGCAACTTCATGACCGAATCTTGGTGGATCAGGCATCTCTCCCAGCTTTCTCCATTCCATGGCCTTTTTTATGCCCATGTGGTTCCTCAAGGAATTCCCAAACCACAGTTCTCTGCTGATGCTACGAGTACCAAGGTCTTCACAGATTTGGTCACCTCCAATCAAGACTAAACTCTCTTTTGGCAGATAGATGCGGCACTGATTTTGTGAAGGAACCTCTATGGAGCAGAAATCTTCAAAAATTGTGTCATAAAGTTCTTTCAGACTGTGTTCAGACCACATATTCTGGTTTCTGACCTCTTTAAATTCCTTGAAGGTCATCAGAGGAAAGTGGACTGTCTTCATTAGTTCTTTAGCCAACCTTAGCCTTATCTTTGGCTTTGCTTGGATCCAGGAAACCACAGCTTTGAAAACAACAAGCTCAGATGGAACACAAAGTGATAAACTATTCAGGTACTTCAGGAGCTGCTTGGCTGGCAGATCCCTGAACTTGGAGGTACACGCCACCTTTTGAAATTGACGCAAGACAAAATCTTCAGCGACTTCGAGCAGCTGCACCATCCCATAGGCGTTGGCAAATGATGCCACATCCAGGCATGACTGTGGATTCATTTCTTGTTGAAGGAAGTTGAGACACATGGAAAGGGCAGGTTGGTACTGAAGCTGGAGAGCAGTGCTGGTGATCTCGAAGACACAACTCCAACTGAGGGGAAGTGTCCCGCTGTAGGAGCAGCCAATGAGAACCTCTAGCTCTGAAGCCAACAGGAAGGGGAGTTTGACAAAGGGCTGATTGGACTCCTTCATCCCCAAAGTGAACATCGCACGGAAATAGTCGCTACTTGCAGCCAGGATGACTCTGTGGACTGCAGGGAAAATGGTAATCAATACAGAACATTTAAAAAAAAATAAGATTGATCTCTTTCAGCAATAGTTTGATGAATATGAAAGTTATGGGTCATATATTGTGTCCTACGAAGACACCCGATCTATACCCAACACAAGGAATTCTTCACACTCTTCTCCACTATCATCAAAACACTAAAGGAGGAAATACCCTTGGAAGAAAGGAGCTCATCCTTCCAGAAGCGTTCCTAGACTTTACTGGACATCAAGGTTCCATTTTGATTTGATGGTGTCCCAAAACACTGTGATCATCCACCATGATGCTAATACACTTAATGATGACCCCCCCCCCCCTCTGGTGGTGTTTGAGCCCAGTTTGCCAAAGTTGTTCATTTTAACAACAATCTTGAGCACCAACAAGCAATTTCAAGATCTTAACCCTTCATGGGGCACTCATGGAAATACTCTGAAATTCAAAATTTCAACCTTTGTGTTTTATTAGACATTGTCATCTACTCTTAAAACATCTTAAACTTAAACTACTAAAAAAATCAGTCATATTCACTATTGACATGTTCAAAATGCCCATAAAATGTATCTGAATCACTGTCTTGTTATAAAAACCAACATGCTTCTGGACCTCACTGAGGTATGGAATTGGCCCCATATTTATTAATGATTGTATTAAGTTCATTATGTCTTTGATAAATGAAAGTTTAAATTAACCCATATTTAATGTTTAAGGAAGTTACCTAAAATAGTCACTAGCCTAATGAAGATTTAAAGATTGATATATTCATCTAAATCTCAGTAGGAGGTTCTAGCTCAACTTCTCTTGCCTCAACAGTGCAAGGAAAAAAAGCTCCCAGGAGCACCTGTCATACTGAAGAATTGGGGTGACCGAAGGGTCAAATCCAGATTTGTCTTAGTCATGTGCTGTTGTGTCCTTGGGCAAGACACTTCACCCTTGTTACCTCCAGTGCCGCTACTCATACTGGTGTTTGAATGTTTGGTTGTGGTCGGAGGAGCCGTGGGAGTGGATTGACAGCCACATTTGTGTTAGTCTGCCCCAGGGCTTATGTGGCTTACCACCACCTGAGTGAGAATGTGTGAGTGAATGAATAATGGATCTACTGTGTGCACTTTGACTATGCATTAATAGAAAAGTGTTACATAATAATAATGGATTAGATTCCTATAGCGCTTTTCAAGGAACCCAGAGCACTTTACATTATTGGTCCATTATTCATTCACTCTCACATTCTCGCTCTGGTGGTGGTAAACTACATTTGTAGCCACAGTTGCCCTGACCACCACCAAACATTCAAACGGATACATACACCAGTGTGAGTGAGACTGGAGGCAAGGAAGGTGAAGTGTCCTGCCAAGGACACAATGGACTGATTAGGACAGAGTCGGATTTGAACTGCTAACCCTTCGGTTATTGGATGACCCACTCTACCTACTGAGCCATGGCTGCCCCAAAATCAAAACATAAAAACACAAAAAACATAAATCTAATCCATTATTTTTATAACTTTATTGAACTTTAAAGTTAGATTAATGCATTTTAACTTGTGGCCTTCATTACTACTACTACTTTGTGGTTCCTCAGTACAACCAATACAGCTAGAGTTCTTGACCTTGTATTTAGGTCTATTCCTAAATTATTTATAGTTTACTCACCATGAAACGATGCCCCGACAGCTTCCAGGACAACATCACAGCCCACTCTGTCCATCCACAGCTTTTTGATCGACTGAAGACTGATCATCAGTTGCGCTTCAGCAGACACTTTTTCCTCCCCTTTTTGAGCTCCAGTTTTTGCGAACTCTTTCTCCTCTTTAATGCAGATATCCGTCACTCTTGGGACTCCCAGGGTTTGAGCTGCTTTTTTAATTTTTTTTATACTGTCACTCTTCAGACATGGAATTACTCCAGTGTAGGAAAATTCCACAATTGCTTCTAATCCAACATGATCAATCTCTGGACCAAGTAACACTGACCGAATGGGGACTTCATTGCCTGTATCAGTGTGCGGTCTTTCATTGCATCTATTTTGTACTCTGTTGCTCCTACTAAGAGTTTTCCTGATGAAGGCGCTAACGGCAGCCAGAATAACAGAGTGCACATGCAGACTTTTCCCATCCACTGTGTTCAAAATAAGATCCGTGAGAACGAAGGAGTTCCTGAACTCATTCAAAGTGTGGAATATGTCTCTGGGATGATCATCCTTGTTATAAATCTTCACCTCATCGGAATCTTCTTCTGTGACATGTTCAGCTTCGTCATTACCTGTAAACTCCTCTATCTCATCAAGCAGATAATCTTGAAAGTCGTCATCATAAGTTGCTGACGACTCTGTGACTGTTTCATCATCTTCTTTCCTTTTCCTACTGTATTCATTATCGTCTACGTCAAATGTCTCATCATCTAACTCTTCATCCTTTATTGCATTGTAGTTGTACCTCTCCCCATTGATCTGCTCTTCATCCTCAGATCCCATTAAGGTGGAATTTTTACTTAAATTGCCAAATTCAAGCAAATCTGAAAGGTCTTCTTGTTGTGGATCTTTGTCTTCTTGTCCTGTAGTTCCTTGGTTTTGCTGACGGTGCTCACCCAGCTGGAGTTCTTCATTTCGCTCATGTTCTTGCTGCTTCTCCATGTCATCACCCTCTTCCTCTTGCTTTTCTTGTCCCATCTGACTCTCCTCAATGTCACTATCTCCCTCACTTTCCCTTTGGTGCTCTTTATCCTCTTCCCCCTCTACATTTCTTTCCCTCTCCTCCTCCTTTTGCCCCTCGTCCGCCACAATGTCCTCCTTGACCTCCCTTTGCACCTCATTTTCACCTTCGTTCTCACCTCCTTCTATATCTTCTTTGACTAAGCTACTCTCCACCACCTCCGCCTCATTCCACTTAACCTCATTTTGCTCTTCATTGTCACCTTCCCCCTCCTCCTCTTCCTCTGTTTCTCCTGATTCTTTGTCTTCCACCTCATCTACGTCTCTCATCTCTGTTTTTTCATTTTCATCCCCTTGTTCCTCCACTTCTGACACCTCTTTTGCATCCACTTGTTCTGTCCCACTTTTGTCTCTTTCTGTCACATCTCTCTCCCCTTCCTCGGCTTCTGCCACTAATATACCCCCCCGCTCCTTCTCATCACTTTGACTGTCTACCTCTTCTTCTTTACTTATGTTATCATTCTTGTCATTTATACTTTCTTCTTCCTCTGCATCACTATTTTCTTCTTCTTCTTCTTCGTCCTCATTCCTCTCATAGGCGACTGCCTGACTTGCCCAACGCATCACCCTTTGCATCCATATTAGTCTTTTTCTTCTGTTCTCCTCTATCTCTCTTTTCCATTCATCCCACTCTTTCTGAACCCATGGATTAGCCACTGCCATACTGTCCAGTGTAAGTGTATTCTGTACTAATCCCTCTAATCCCCCTCTCCTAAACACTCAAAGCATTAAAACCTCTGCATTGCCAAGAAAAATCAAGGAGAAAAAAAAACTGTAGTTCACTTACTTTCTGTAAAAACGGTGAGAAAATATGTGGATAGAAAATGAAATGTGTCCAGGTTTAATCCACCTTTTGGAGGTTGTTTTTCTTGTGTTGCCAGCAGCTCTACTTTTTATCCTGCCTCCAGACAGCAGCTGTTTTGTCTGTTTGATCCTCTCCTATCTCCCTCTCTTCTCATGCAAGTGAATATTTGAGAATGACATGAGTATGAGAGCTCATGGCTCCTCAAATACCCAACCATCACGTATTCTTTATCACCAGCTAATTGAAATTCTAAACTGTTCAGAGTGAGGAATCAACATTCGGTAGCAGTGTATACACCAAAACAGTCAAGCTGTTTATTTAAAATATGACAGAATTAATGTTTTTTTTAGCATTTATTTATTGTATTTCTTACCCTTATTGAGTTTTCAGTATTAGCTCGCCATCATAATCAGCTGCTTGTATTGACATGTCTAACAGAATTTATATTTAGAAATATGATTTCACTTTGTTTTCCTGTACTGGTCTTGGCCTTTAGTTTTTACAGTAGCGTAATAAAGAGAGGAACACTGTCAACTCTGTGGCAGCTGGACCTTTGCCCGTCTGAATGTGTGCTCCAAGACTTCTTGAGGGCCTTGGCATGAATTTTTATTCAGGACCATATGACTGGAGGATCAGTATTAAATGCCTTGTGGGTCATCAGTTGGATCACATTGCTCCTCCACGTCCAAACACCGTGGAATTTGGGTCAAGGATCCTCACACATGTTGAATAGAAAGAGGCCAAGGGGTAGTAAAACAACATGGTTAACACCTGTCGCCTTTTGTACTGTCAGACTAAACAAACAGCTGGGTCACATAGTAGCCTCGGCTAAGAAAATAGCTTCAAGTTCACTCAGAGGCGTAAACAAAAACGATGCGGGCAGTGTGGTTGTACTGGGGCCCATGGGGGGGCTCATAAAGTGAGAGGGACAATTTGTTTATTTATGTCACCTATTAACACAATTGTAAATTTTCCTCTAGGGATTTATAATGCGCTGTATAGAAATGTGCAGAAATACAATAATTTATTCAGAAAACAGCAGTTTTGTTTTTTTTTAAACAAAACTTTTTTGGGATGATTCTTTTAGATTTAAGATACGATCATCTTTAGTAGTCCCACACTGGGGTACCTCAGAGACTGACAGGTGTCTGGGGTACATGAACCCATAAAGACCCAGTGCTACTTTTGTGGTAGTTCCCAAATTACTATTAAATGAATTACTATAAATTAATTAAACTGATTATTAAATTAAATTATTATATATCTATATTTAGACTTGTTTCACTCTACAGTGACTGGGATAGGCTCCAAGCAACCCCTGTGACCCTAGTGAGGATAAAGTGGGTTCAGAAAATGAGATGAGATATCTATATTTAGGTGATTTATCTCCATTCACTGTAACATTACCCTATTTATTTTGCATTTTTTTCAGTGTAAATCATCTATTTTCCTGTATTTAATTTATTGATCATGTTGATGTTCATTAAAGACCAAATGTTCTACCTCTCCATCTCCCCATAGTTTCTTTCCCAGTTCTGTACATAGATTTCACAACTCCATATCATAATGTATGGTGGTTATACTTGTGTATAAATGCACTTTATAGTCATACACTTTGTCCAACTGAGTGTCAATCCGTGGGACACATGTCTTTTTATTACTCTTATTCATGTAATTTTTAAAATTGTTTTTATATTATTTTTATTTAATATAAATATATATACATATTACCTTGTTTACTGTCTTTAATGTACCTTGACTGAGCTCTTGTAGCCCGCAACCCATTTCCAGTGCAGTTTTTTTTTCTGCTAATGGCAAAAACATTGATTATTGATTCTTAAATTAACTTAAATCATGTGTCTCCATTCACTGTCATTGATCCAGCACCATGGGTTTTACTGGCGAATCAATGTTGTAGAAGATGACAGTGTTTCCACGTTCACTACAGAGCCTTTGAACGTCCAAATAGGTCATATCTGATGAGATGACAAACTGTATTTTGCACTAATTGTTTACATTCATTGATAGGATTAATGAATCAACAGGTAACAGTTTAGATTAGTAGATGTTTTTGGTCGATGGTGTGTTTTTGTTTAATCACAGACCCTTTTTACTTCACCTTTGCACTGATGTGAATATTTGCATGAAGTATGAGGAAACGCCCCTAACATGTTCCTGAAATATCAAATTCAGGAAGGGACAAATGTGATGTCACGGTGACCTTGAACTTTGGTCACCATCATCTTTTCATCTGCTCATTTTTGTATCCAAATTAAATGAAGGCGCACTTTATTATTAGTATCATCACTGTAAGGAAATTTAGTGTCTGCATTTTAGCCATCCTAATGCAAATTAACCCATATAGACCCAAACAGCCACCATTGACCGAAGCCGTCTATTAACCTAAAATATTTAATAATTTCTGAACCTCTAATCCTTTCAGTCCGTGTAAATAATTGGTTTAAAACACAGTTATTCATGGTTATCATGAAATGTGACCAATTTGGACATTTAGAGGCAATATAATTACATTTACATTTAGTTAATGAGGGAAAATACAGATTTATACAAATGTAATATTACATTTTAAATGGTTATTAAAAGCATTACATATTTTGTTTAAAAGCTAATGTATTTAGAAAGGTTTAATTTAAATCAAGCAATGCACTGCTTTGTTTGTTTGTTTGTTTGTTCATTTGTTTGTTTTCACCCTGCCCCCCAATGAGTAGGTGAATATTATTACCTCCGCCAAGGAGGTTATGTTTTTTTCTGCGTTTACCTGTTTGTTTGTTTGTTTGTTTG
Source organism: Siphamia roseigaster (assembly GCA_029814505.1). NCBI lineage: Eukaryota > Metazoa > Chordata > Actinopteri > Kurtiformes > Apogonidae > Siphamia > Siphamia roseigaster. The sequence continues at coordinate 11,183,155 of JAPTYR010000011.1, forward strand.
TTTGTTTGTTTGTTTGTCTGTTTGTTTGTGTACAACTCAAAGTTATGGACGGATTGCGATGAAATTTACAGGATAGCCTGAGAATGATACAAGGACCAATCGATTAGATTTTGGTGAAGATCCGGAAGAGATCCTGGATTCTGGATCACTTTGAAAT
>JAPTYR010000011.1:11568828-11588142 GCA_029814505.1 Siphamia roseigaster
GGGAGAATCTACTGCATTGTGACATTTTGAGACTGTTGAGAGTTCTGCTGGCTGCTCGGGATTAGTGTGTATTTAGAGCATTAGGGTCTTACTTAAATAGTACTCCACTTGTGCCACTTGTATCAAGTTTGCAGACCAGAGTTTTGCAAAATAACAGGACATGTGCAGGATATAGTGCACTTTAAAAAAAAAAACAAATTCTTATCGTAGCATTTCAGTCAGCCAAGCAGCCTGAGCACCAGCAGGAAGAAATAAATAAAAGTTCTGGAGAAGAAAGGTTGAAGGTTCACAGCCTCTGACCAAAAAAAAGTAAAATACCGTCACAGCTTGAATATACACGATGAAGGTGCCCTTGTGTAAAAGGGTGTTTATTTAAGTGTGGATCCTCCTCTTTATATACATATATACTCTATATTTGAGAGTTGAAATGAATATGTGCATGAAATGAGGTATTACTGAAAGAGAACACATGCTCTGCAAATTTCCCTGTGGTGAATGCACAATCAAGCGTGCTATTTTTTTTTGTCTATAATAAGACTCTTTTATGGTTTTCACATGTCTGATATGCGATACACATATTCCACAAGGAGGTCACGGTGTGGGGTCAGCTTCCCTGGAGCTTTTGATTAGTCAGTGTCTTCCTCAAGGACATGGATGGTTATTGCTGATGAGGGGTTTAATATATCGCATGATGCTGAAAGTGCATCAAGATGTTCCAGTGTTTGATTGACAGTTATCAGAACAGATTTGGATTTTTTTTTTTTTTTAAGTAGGGGTTTGTTTCACCTGTGGGATGCATGAATTCGAGAATTTTTTTTTTTTTTTTACCGTGCTTCTTAACCCCTTCAGGTGTTCCCTGAATGTGCATGGATAAGCCTTTTAGAGAGAACAAATTCCGTGATTTTCCTACGACATTTGCATGCTCTAAACCGATTCTTCTTCAATTCTGTAATCCCGCATCAGACAAGTCATTGGAGCTTCTCAGAGCTTCCACTCATTGGTTTAGACACAGCGCGGCCTGTGTGACTCGGAGCCAGAGCCTCGTTCATCTGCTGAGATGCTGTGATGTTTCCAACATTCAGATTCACTCGCTCAGATCTGGCACGGCTGCCTCTCTCCCAGTTCGGTGCTCCGCAACTGTGGGGAAGTGTCGGCGCGTGTTCTCTGCTGGAGGAGGAATTCACTCAAGAGCAGAAGCAACAGCTTGAGAGGAGATGGAGAGTAGAGGGAGAGGTACAGAAGGAAAAAGGGGAGTTGGATGTGCCATCGTAGAGCTGATTATATACACTGAGGGGAAAGGGAATGTCTTTCATTTATACCACAGAGGCCAACAGCACCGTTTAGAAAGTTTAAGAGATGTGTAAAGAGAATGAGATCACAACTTTTCCCTGTCTGATCACACTATCAAAAGTCAGCTACTGTAGTTAATCATGTCATTGCTTTTAGTTTTTGAGGCAGTATTAGAACCGACTGATGATCAAATCCTATTAATCCAGGAAACATCTCCAACAATGTGTGTTTTCTCTTCAATTTATCCACCAGTTCCATCTTTACATTGAGTGGTGGAAAACACAGTGGGAGACTTTCTTATCACTGTCGGAGCTGAGGATGAGGAGGGGAGGGGGAGACGAAGAGGAAGAGGAAGACAAAGTTGAGGCGAAGCAGGGAGTGAGGCAGGGGGTTCAGGGAAAGGTGAAGTAAAGGAAATGAAGACTGTCTGTGGGGAAGTTCGCCACGTGACCACGCGATAAAAACCACAGGGCCAAATTACACTGTACCACACAGAGAGCAGACCCCCCCACTTTCCCCTCTAGATAGCTCGTCCTGTCTTTCATAGACATTTTTGTGGTCATTCTTTCATACACCCACTTGTCCCCAAAGGACACCTCACCTCATACATTTCATCACATGAGAGTTCAAGTAATAGAGTGAAGAAAGATACAGACTTCACACAAGTGCACGAACAGCCTCCAGACACACTTTATGTTTTACAGATGCTTATTTTTAGGTACTGTATCCAACATATAGGGTAAAAATGTGTAATGTCGATACACTGGTCTGCATAGTAGTGGGTGCAAACCTCGGCTTCAGGACAGTACGAGGACCAATTAGATAAATCAGAGAGATCATGAGCTGTAACACATTGAAATGGAACAGTTTAAGAAGGACATAACACATTTATTGTGCTCAAACACGTAATTATTCAAATGTTAATTGAGGGTTGCAAGTCTACAACACTTGGCTATCGAGGGTGAAAAGCCAAAAGTTAAGTACGAGCGCTACAGACAGTACACACTCTAAATATAGAGCTTTATACATCTCATATAGTTTCTTTGCAATTATATTGTAAAGAGGAACAGATAGTACTGTCTGCCCACACACAAACACGCTGTTAAAACACTAAGTGAAAGGTTTTCACACCCTCACATTTACAATAATGATGTGTATCATTCAGGCATGTACAAACCTGCGCTAACTGCTTTCACAATAAAGCTGTACCACTCAGTGGATATTTACAAAATGACATCAAAACCCCACAAAAATAAACTTGTCTGAACATATTGTGCTTCTACTCCCTTGGCAACAATTTATCAGAGATGTGTTGTATGACTCAGCAACCCTCCCTTTTCTCAGCACACACCTTGTGACACAAGTGCAGCAGTAGTTAAGAGTATTTTTACAAAGTTTTTACACTTTTCATGTGAGAAGGGGATGGTGTGAAACCAACTAATGCTCGAGGTTACTGAGTATGTAAAATCTGTTTCTCAGTAAAGTTACATTGCAGTTACTGTAATGACAACATCATGGCAATAATTAACACAATATTGTGCTGATACATGGTCATTACTAATGGTGCTAAATCACTACAAAGTGCACATTTCAGAGTCAGACAAAAAGCAAATACTGTCTATAAAGCTACAAGTAAAAAAAAAAAAAACAGTTTCATGCATTTTGCCCATTCTTTTTAAAATCTGGTATCAGTATGCACGTCACGGACAGACTGAATGTCTGATTTAGGTGAATCACACATGCACCTGGCATTAAAAATGTATGTCTACAATGTATTTCTTCTTCCACTGCAAAACTGTCCCATACTTCACATACCTTTAAAAATGACAGTTAAGTCAATAGTATGTTTTTATGTACACATACAGAAATGTGGTCATTGTCAGTCAGTTGTAGAAGCTGATAAAGGAGACACTACATTCAGAGGTGTTTTAGGTGAGTGGTTCTTCAGATATTTCTTGGTTCATTTACACCTGGGTTTTATACGCTTCTGCTCCACCTGATTCCAATCTGATTTCTGTCCCTCTGTCGCCCCAACCCCCTTTCCCTGTATCCTTTGCTGCACCTTATCTCCCTCTTTCCATCTATCCAAATTTTCTTTATTGGCGTGACAGGGCTGGTGGTTGGCGACAGCCACCGTCACGGTGGAACAATGCATTGTGATGGTGATATTCATATGATAATGCCATCAGACTTAACACTGCTGCAGATACATTTAGATAGCTGCTCTTTTTTTCCTCCTTTCCCCTCCTGTATCTCTCCCTGTCTGACCATATGTATGGATTTCTGTGAGTAGACTTATCAAATGATTTTTAATGTGTTCTCTCTTTATGTTATGTCCCAACCTGCCACTTCACCACTCTGATTTTTCCTCCTTTTTTCTGTTCCAGCATGTCTTTCTCTCTTCCCCCCCTCAATCTTTTTTCTCCCCTTTTCCCCTTAACACCATGTTGGCAATCGCATTAAATCATTTTCATTCACATAGCTTCTGACAATGTTTTTTTTTTTTTTAATGCTGCCCAGTTTGTAACTGCACTGTATGATTCTCTGTCTCTCTCTTTCCTTTCTCTCTGTCTGCCTCCTTTCTCATTTTTGCTCTTCGCCATGTTGGCAGGGCCCAATCTACCAGCTGATATCAGCATTCCCTGGCACTCTGCCAACTGGCAACACTGCAGGAGAGAAAGAAAGAGAGAGGGAGAGAATGAAAGAAAATTAGTGAATAATAGACGGAGGGAGGGAGGGAGAGAATGAGAGGGGGATGGGAGGAGTATGAATCAGAAAGAAAGACAGAGTGGAAAGAAAGACAGGGAGAGAAATAACAATAATGGTGGATTAAGAAAGGACTCTCTGTGCATGTGTACGTCTATGGTTGTGTGTGTCTGTGTGTGCATGTGATTGATATGGTGTGATATCCCTGTGAGTCATAGCTGAGCTAAAATGTCAAATGGCTACATGAGAATCTCTTTGTCATCCAGGCTCACTGACATACACACACACAAACACACACATGCACACAAATCTAGCAGATCATATAAACACATATGTGACCATACAGCCTCACCAACACAAATATGGGTGACACACCTGCGAACACAGATGTTCCATTGTTTTGCCTCAATGATTGATGACCTTTTGTTTTGTTGTGGGTGCCTCTGCTGCTTCTCAACTCTACCAAATGACGGACAAAAACAGCCAATGTGCATAAATCCAGTCGAACTGATGCAAACTGCTGCGCACTCAAAATATTTGGGTGTGGGAGCGTGCTTACCCAAATGCGTGAATGTTCAATATGCTTTATATCACACTTTAGTGCTGACGTTGTTATCTTGCATGACAGTTTCAATACTACAGTAAATACAAATGAAGGGGAGACAAAAACCTCAGTCATACATTACTTCAACAAGTAACGAGTAAGCACTATACGAGTTAGACACCACACCCAAGCAATAAATACATTTAACAGATTTTAATACTGCATGAGCATGTGTTTGTGCATCTGTGTATAGAGTCCTGATTTAAGCTAAAAGCTGCTACTGTATGAGTGTACAGGAAGGGCGTGTGGGGAAGTCAAAACATCGCGCGCCCATCCTGTTTGGGACAGTCTATGTCCTGTAGTGGTGCCCTTAACTTCTAAACACACACTGATGCACACACACACTCACAGATTTACACGGATGCACATTCACACTGCAGCTAATCATCCCATATGTGCTAACAGTATGCTGAAATGCATTGTGAACACATGCAGGAGGGAGAACAGGTGCACACCTGTTACACATTCAAACACATGATGCTTACACCTACACAGACTAAATGGAGATGAAATAAAGATCTGCTTTGTACTAAGCATTTGCATGCATTCAAGCATATTCAAATGATGCGGTGATGACCACGCATTTGATTCTCTGGTATTAGCATTTATGATGGAATACATTGAGGATTTCTCAGTGCTAATTGTTTTTTTGCCCTGTTTGATAAAAGCCTGCTACCTGCAGTTCATCGATAGTAACACAACCAATTCATCTCAAGGTTTTAGCGAGACACTCGTTTCAATAAAGTGTCAGTTATGATGAGCTTTCTTTTATAGACAAAATCAAGATATTGTTTGAGTGTGCATAACCTCTATTTAATTTTTTCTTCTTTCTTTTTTATCATTTTCCCCAGAAGATTAAAGGAGGTGGCTGCCGAAGTGTGTCCCCCCTCAGCAAAGACACTAAAGAATGGCATAACACCACACACACAGCTGGTAATTATCCTTTGCTCATATACAGACAGTATTCAGTCATATAAATAACATACTAATGCGGTTTTATCATTCTACTGTGGCTGCTTTCCAAATCTGGTCAAGGTCATTTTACTCTTTAGATAATTATACACAACATGCTAATTTAACCTTTCCTCTGGATTTTCCAAGTTTCAACTCAAAGTCCTAATCTAACTTCTCTGTATGTTTTTTTTTTTTCCTTGTCTCTGTAATGACAGAGGATGGATTCTCCACCGGAGTGTGTGTTGTCTCTTTCTTGTGAGCAGCCCCAGTCTCCCCCAACACTGCCTTCCCTGGACCACAGTCCCCAGGCTTCTTCTCCTCACACCCAGCTCTCACTACCTGACAGCCCCATTGCTCTTCCCATTCACAGCCCTGAACCTTCTCCTCAGAGCCCTGACACCACGCCTTATTTCCCCCTCTCTCCCTTTCCCCTCCTCCAGGACACTAACACCAATCATCACGGTGTTGATGAAGACGACGATGAAGATGAAGAGCTGGATGGAGTACCTTCATCCCCAACTCCAGCTGTGGCTCTGTTTCCAGGAGGAGGGGGGCCAGAAGCTGGATGTAGCCCTGGTTTGGACTCCTCTCCTCCAGCCACCCCATCAGCACCACTCCTTGGGTTTGGGGCGCTGGAATTGGCCCTTTCCTCGGGGCAAAGTGGAAACTGCAATGATGAGCTGGATCTCCAGCTGTTTCAGAAGGATACTGTTACCAGAGCAGTGCCTGGAGTTGGAGGGGCCTCCTCAGGCCCCGCACTCAGATTTCCCTGCCATGTGTGTGGAAAGAGATTCAGATTCCAAAGTATTTTGTCTCTCCATGCCCGAGCTCACAGTCTGGACCGAGATCGCCGAGCTTCAGCCCTCTACCGGACTGGATTGCCCTCAACACCTATAAAGCAACACCTCAAGGTCCAACAGAACCACAAGGATTTAATCCAGAACCACAGAAGTCAATCAAACCAGCGTTTACTGCCAGCGACTCTCATCCAGCATCTGACAGAGGAGGACGATGTTGATGGTGAGATCAAAGGACTAGATGACAGCTTACAGGCAGACCAGAACACAAACTTTTTACTGGATGATAGCACACCATTGACCCCTCCACTTACTGAGGACCCCATTTCTGTGACTTCTCCCTATTCTTCTAATCCCTCTACAATTGGAGAGGCTGCTTCTACACCAATAGCACCTACATTCCGCTGCCATGCCTGTAAAGGAAAATTCCGTACAGCTTCAGAGTTGGCCCGTCATGTCCGCATTCTTCACAATCCGTATAAATGCACTCTTTGTGCTTTCTCTGCCAGCCAAGAGGAGAGCCTGGCATCTCATTTGCAGGAGTGCCACCCTTCCCCCGATGTACCCGCTCTACCACCAGCCTTCATTTCCAGGCCTATCATTGCAACCCCTGACACTCCTGTACCCACACCGAGTCATACCCCAGCTCCGACTCCTAATACCACACAAACGGCGTCGGGTGCAACAGCAGCCACATCCTCCTCACTGCCAGCTTTTCGATGTGACACTTGTGGACAGCGGTTTACGCAGTCTTGGTTCTTGAAGGGACACATGCGTAAACACAAGGACTCCTTAGACCACAAGTGCCAGGTATGCGGCCGTGGTTTCAAGGAGCCTTGGTTCCTCAAAAACCACATGAAAGTACATCTCAATAAGCTTGGGCTGAAAGCTGGTCTTGGAAACCTTGGGGGACCAGCAGGTGCAGAGCAGCAAGCTAAAGGCTCTGCAAGTAATCAGTCCCTCAATGCTCTGTACTCCAGTCTGCTTCTAGCTCAGCGAGGAGGTGGCAGAGGACAGGGAAGATCAGAGAGGGATACTGGAGGCAGAATTGGGATTGGCTCAAGTAAATCAGCTATCCTGGGATACCTGGGGTTGCCTAGTGATGGCAGTGGGGGCAGCTGTATGGAGAGACTTCAGGCAGTGGCTCAAGTGGCAGAAATGGGAAATGGTAACAGTAGTAGTGTTAGCGTTTCAGGAGGAGGGGACACAGGGAGAGGAGGGGGAGCCACTAGAGGAGGGAACACAGGGGAAACTGCAGCGCTGGTATCTGAAGGAGGAGAACAGGTGACCTGGTGGCAGCTTGTGGCCCGGAGCCTGGCAGTTGCTCAGCAGCAGCAGCAGCAGCAGAGGCCCCAGCAGCAGGGTCAGCGAGGCCCGGGTCGGAACTCTGTGATCACAGAGGCCGACCAAGTCAGAGCCTACCTTGGAGGCGTTGATCCAAGAGAAGAAGCAGGGGGTGCAGGAGGACCATGGGAATGCCCAGACTGTGGAAAGCTATTCCGAAGCCTTCAGCAAGTTGTGGTTCATGCTCGTGTTCACACTCAGAGGCCTCAAAAAGGAGGTGGCAGCAGAGAGGAGGGGAGTGGCAGTCGTAGAGGAGCAGGGCTTGGAAGAGGTGGCAGTGGTGAAGTGAGACAAGAATCTCAGCTTCACAGTAGTGGATCGCAACAAACAGGAGAAGTGAGACACGAATCAAAACTGCACAGTGGTGGATCCCAACAAGCAGGAGCACCAACAGGGTTTCACTCTGTCATCTCAAGCTTCAAAGGTACAATTATATTAACTTTTTTCGTCTTGTCTTTTGGGTTAGGTGGTGTTTGGCTGCGGAGACATACTAGTATTATGACAGGAGTATTTTATTTTCATATTGGTGTTTTGTTGTAAATACAAGGTCTCATGGGGTCGCGCACACCAGCTGTTATCCTTCCATTTTTTCTTCCACTTGTAGGAGAAAATGGTTTGACAGCAGTCTCCTCCATACCTTCAGTTCCCACCAGGGAGCGTGTGCGTGGTAGAGGGATAAAAGACTGCCCCTATTGCGGTAAAGCCTTCCGCTCTTCACACCATCTTAAAGTGCACCTGAGAGTTCACACAGGTGAGAATCTGCTGTGAGTTCAACAAACCACTATTCCTTTATTTTAACCTTTATGAGTCCCTGGAAATGTTGCGTTTCACTTTTGCAGCATTACCATTTTCTTTTTTACACATTTACTCCAGAGAGGTGGCCAGTGCTAAACATAGCCATCTACTTCAGGCAACTGAGCAGCTCCACTGGAGCAACTCTTGTTTAAGTGCCTTGCTCATAGGTATATTAACAGCAATGATGTGTGTTCACTTTCCAATATTCAGCACTTTAACATCCACTCAAAGGGTGACCGTTAACAGAGATCATTAGACTTTTCTTTGCTCATCCCTCCAAGAAAACATGGTCATGTATTGGTAGCTTTTCAGATTAAATATATAGTGATGATATCTAATTATATAGATGGGCCAATGAAAAAAACAGAGCAGACAAAAGTTACTTTAAGCTATTTGCTTGGTGACAAATAGGACTTAATTTCAGACTGACAACAGCAATAATACTCAGCGTTAGTTAAAGATGTGTACTGTCCATCCATCACTGTATCTTATATCTTTAGTAGTTTTCTTTAGCCATGATTAAAACCCCCTCCACCAGGTTTTCTTGAGCCACCAGTAAGTAGAACATGTCCTTCAAGCAAATACTGCCATCATGAGCATCAGGACTCATCTATTGTTGATGTGACCTGCCTCATCACAGCTGTTTTATTTATAAAGCCTATAGCTCTTTTCATCTCCACCACTACTTGCCTCTTGTCATAGTGATTACTACCTAGTCAGTAATTCAGTGAAGGCATCAAATTATAAAAAATACTCTCTTGACATCCTCTTGAGAATATCCTTGTCTCCTGGGAATTGTACTCATTTTTCCCCCTGCGTCAAATTGAAATTGTTTATACTTTTCTTTTGAATGTGGATATGCATTTATTCATAGTTTAATCCAACATTTTTTTTTATTGTTAATAGAAGTATGCAAAATTATCCATCTGTGTGGCATTATCTGGTATTGATTCTCCAGCTCAATGCCTCTGCTCTGGCTTTCATGGCCATGAGATTTTTAATCAGTGATGGAATACTGCCATCTCCCTTTCAACAGTTTAACTACAGCTCGTATTCAGCACCTTTCAAAGCACAACGGCAGTTACTGTATACATTTTACAGCAACTACAGAGACCACTGTTTCTCAATGTGTTTCCGATTCTTTAATTTGAATGCAATAATCTTGTATTTGTCAAAATGTGTTTACACTTGTGAAGCTGTCCAGGGATGTGTAATTTGATGCACAGCATTACTTGATCAAATTTATCTCTTGATCAAGATTTTCTGGACTACCCTTCAGTTTATGTATGTGTGTTTTTTTTTTTTGTATAATATACTTGTTTAACTGAGACAGCTTTCGTGCCCAATAAGGATCAACTGAATGAAAGAGTTACACAGTTTTCTTACATGAGTCTTCCATTTATCTTATGAATGATACAATTTCAGCTGGTACTTGTTTACGAACTCAGATAACTCAAGTCCTATTTTCTTATTTTCTCTAGGGGAGAGACCCTACAAATGTCCCCACTGTGACTACGCAGGGACTCAGTCTGGTTCCCTGAAGTACCACCTCCAGCGGCACCACAGGGAGCAACGTAATGCCCTCTCCGCTGCCTCCAACCCCTCCTCTACCGGTCTAACCTCCTCTATCAACAGTCTGACCTCTGGAACCTCTGGCCTCGCCAAACAGCGGCGATCTCAACAAAACCACTGCCCTGTCACCCGAGGCCCAACAGACACCTCCACCTCCAGGCCAAACCAGCAGTCTTGGCTCCTGGGGCTTCCTGATCAGCGGGAACATCGGAAGGCTTTGGCAGCTCTGAGGGATGTGGATTTAGAAACACAGTATCGATATCTTTCTGGGGTGATGGGGGCACTTTACCAAGGGGGGATGGAAGGAGGTTGGATCAGGGAGTCTCCACCACCAAAAACCCAGAAAGTGTCTCGCCGTAAGCCTCTTACTACAAGCCGAATGGTTCAACCCACAAATGACAAGGATGGGCCCGCATCTTCAACCCAAGAAGGTGGATTTGAACCTCTGGACCTGTCCCGTCGTCCCTCACCTGGTCTTGGCGGTATGGAAGAGGATGGATTCATTAGTATAGGGGATGGAGGAGGCATTGGTGGTACTGAAGGAGGTGGTGACAGTACAACCGGTGTCACACTAAGCCAATGTTTGTTCTGCCCTTTCCGTACCTCTTCAGCCGAACTGATGGCCATGCATCTCCAGGTCAACCACACCAGTAAGTCAAGACGTAAAAGAGGGTCTTCAACTGCACTGGATGATGATGGCGCTCCAAAAACCACCAAGTCCCACATGACGCACTCTGACCCCCTTCGAATGTGGAGGCTTGTAAGTGAGACAGAGTCCCAAGCACCGCAGAGTGAGTGGTCCTCAACCCAGGCTCCGAACCAAAACGGAATCTCCGAGGATGAACAGGAACATCTGGACGATGACCTTGACCACCAGGACTCCAGCTCGGCTTTGGGATCCAAGAATGTAGCTAACAGTCTGGCACTAAAGGAGAAGATGGAGGGTGAGGAGGAAGAGCAAGAAGAGGAATTAGAGGAGAATTTAGAGGACAGTAGTGTGGAGGATTCGCCAAGGCAGGACCAGGATTTGGGAATGTCACTCACCTTTTCACCAGCCCTGACTTCCAACCATCTGACTGAAGAGGAGGAGAGAGTCTTAACAGATTAAAATCATATTGAATGACGCCCTTTGCAGATTGGTACAAGCGATGCGTAATGGATTAAAAAAAAAAGGGGGTGGAAAGTTTTGAAAGGAGGAGTTTTGAAAATGAAATCCCCATTGGCTCCTCTATATTTGGACTGGATTCTTGACTGTTCGAGGGGTGGTGAAAAGGCCAACTGTTACTGTTAATGTACGTTTCCTCCAACATCCTTCATTTACTTAAGTTCTGGCAATACGGTCCTCCACGAAATACTTCCTGTATAAAAGACCGTGGATTCATCATTTCAGGATTTTCCAGGCCACTTTTTGTATCTATTTTTTTTTTTTTTTTCTGATCAACTTCATTCCACTAAGATGGATTTTTAAGATTTGCTCTTATTTGATGAAAAGATAGAAATGTGCAGGATCTGAGGCATCTCTCTGGAGTGTTGCATTTATTCCACAGCGATGACGTGGGTACATACTGACCAAGGTGAAGCCAGGAATGCTCTCCTGACTGACTCAAACCTCAAACTTTCTCCTCCAAATATGGACACTGAGGAAAGTAAAGTCAAGAAAAGTGTTGAGCTGTCAAAACGCATCTAAGCTATTTGATGTTAATTTAAAGCATGAGGAAAACTTATGCTTTTGTTAATAATTCCCTTAACTATGAATCACTGCCTTGTGTGTCTGAAGATTGTCTCAAGGTAAAAATGAAAGAAAAGTACGTTTTTTTTTGTTTTGTTTATTTTTTGTTTTGTTTTGTTTGTTAATTAGAGCCTGTTCATGTGTTGTCAGCGGAGTCTCTGATATTGCTAAGGACAGAGGCTCTGCTAGCTCATTCATTTTATCTGAATATACAGTTTAAAACAATTTAAGTACAGTATATTTGTTAAAAGTGGTTCTTAGGTTTTGTGAATAGTAGTAGCTTGACACAGATGGCAGCAATTTGTGGCTCATCTCGAAGAGTAAACTGAAAACAAACAAAAAAAGCTGATGAAATACATTATGTATTACATGATATTACAAAAAAAAAAAAAAACGGTCAAGACTGATGATAAAACTTAAGTGTTTACAATGGTCCAGAATGCGGGTTGGGTTGCTGAGGCAACTCACAGTCATCATTTAGATACGTGGAAGAGAACAAAACAGAGAGCGGAAGTCTTTGGAGGCTGTAGGGACATTGTTCGAGCCCCCGAACACAATCAACTGACACCTTTTTAAGAGACTGAAACTTAGAACTGTGTCAAAAAAAAAAAAAAGGAAGCGGTTCATTTTTTTTCTCCATTGGAGAGAAGACACAAGGTAAAGAATGAAAAGAAAGCAGTATCCCTGAGAAACAAACTCTACTCTTAGGGTATGTTGTCTTTTAGAAGAGTAGATTCCCTCCCTTCTTCTTTTTGTATAAGAAAAGAAAAGACAATGGTAGGAGTACTTATTAAAACACTAACAAATGCATAGACATCCCAGTAGAATATGTGTAGCTTTTGTAAAGACAAGAAAGAAAGAAAAAAAGCAGACTTTTGTTTATTTTCATTTCAAGATGCTTACAGAAAAGGTTATCAATATAGGTAATATTGATTATAATGTTTGTGAGCTAAGACTAGTCGGAATGTCTATTCAGAGCACTGTGCAAGGTTTGCGTTCCCAAAGTAGTTGTTTTTATTTTGACTTTATCGATAGACCAAACGTTTTCAATGGAAGTTGTCACTTTCTGTTGTTGTTTAAGTGTAAAACTGTGGTTTCAATAGATTTACCCCATCGATTAGGAAAATTGTTGATCAGTATGTCAAGTATCCAACTGCTGAACAGGTTGTAAAAGAAAGTTCAAACTTTTTGTGTCTACTGCCACGAAACCTCCCCCCATCTCTCATGATGAGTTATTGATTTTTAAAGGTATATTTAGCAAAAAAAAAAGAAAGAAAAGACTTTAAATGTGAGGCATTAATGTCCCTTAACACTGATTAACCACTATTATATACCTACCTAGACTACTTTGATGGGGTATTCAATGATTGCAACCACACTTTAATGTGCATTAATGTGTTTAAGTTCTTTTTAGAGCACCTTATGAGTTTCGTAGTGAAAGTCCCTTAGTGGTGTCTCCTTAACAACTACTGTCAATGCCACCGTGCCTTCTGTTTCAAGCACTTCCTGGTGTATTTTGTAAAACTCACCAAATGCACTTAGCCTATATCTACACACTCTTTCTCCCACTCTCTCTGCCCTCCACTTTTACGTTTCCCTTCTTCATCAGTCCAGCCCATACCTCCCATCAGTCCTTTTTTCTTATGTTTTTCACCTCTATCTCTACAAGAGGTCATTTATTCTGGATTTCTCTCCTGCCATTCAGGACCAATCGACCTTAAACAAACTCACTAGGCCTTTTTTTTATTCTAGCACAGCTAGAAACTTGAAATTTTAAACTACCTAACCCTTAGAAAATAAATTAAAAAAAAAATCATCATAGATGTAGGGTTAGAATACTTTTGGTCGTAATACTAACCCTTGGTAAACCAAAGCCCAAGTCTAAGACTAATGACTATTATATTTAAATTCATGAGGTGCCAAAACTTGTCCGAGGTGACACTAAAGATAATATCAACTGAAAAAGAATTCACCTTTACTCTCTTCTTTTCCTCCTCTTTTCTTCCTTCCATCTCTTTCTTCATGCTTGCTTTCCTCCATGTCCCTCTCTTGTCCGTAAACTGTCTCCAGCACCACTTGAAGGTGACGTGTACTATCTGGTATTGAGGCCTTTATTAGATTTTTATTTCAGTTTGTGTGGTGTTTGTTCAATGCCGTTGAGATGGAAAAATGCTCCTCTTATAATGATAATTATTATTGTTTTGGCATTATGGTTAAAAAACAAAACAAACGTACAAAAAAAGAGAAATGTGTTGTTGAATGTTGTACAGATAGCACTAGAGATGTTGTGTTTTTTTAATGAGAGCACAAACCTGAGCGATGGCCCCTTCCACTCTTCCCAGTGGCAGATGGGAATAAAACGGATCTGCCAATCATTTTAGATGTCAAATGACAAAAATCCCATCAATTATAACAGCTTTTGAAGAAAACAAACCCTTTGAATAAGTAGCATCCCTCCCAGGAGATTGGAATGTAAACAGACGGACTGAAACTGCATGCCCAATTTTGTTTTTTGTACTTTTTTTAATTATTTTTTTTAAACAAAAAAAGTCCTTGATTTAACTGTTTTGGTCTGTTGACAGTGAGGCTATAATTTGATTTCAGCTTTTTCCTCAAACTAACAAACCACATATTGTGAGTAGATGCAGCATGAAGGCAAATAAATTACACTTGGAAGCAATGACAAAATGGATTTTTATCCTAAATACTGAAAAGGTCAAACTAAAAGTACAAGGTTACAGCTGCACTTTATTAAATATTTGCTTGTTTCGGCAATGTAAAAGAAATAAGATAATACTCGATTGAAGATTGTGCCCTATTATGCCCACAGCCACAATGAATGAATCATTAAATGTACATTTTTCATGTAAAAATTAAAATTATTTGGTAATTTTGCCACATTTTTTTAAATGGAAAAACTCCTTAAAAACATCCATAGGTGAGCTACATTAACATCATCCTTCTGTAAAGCTGTAAAAAAAAAAAGCTAAAAATGACCCCTCTTTCCAAAAATACCTTTTTGTATTTGCATCTTGAAAATGCACCTTAAGTCTTGATTTCACCAAAACAATAAAATAACAGATTCAAAGGGTTTCACAGTAACTGATCTTCCTTGTACAGTGTCTGATTGTCCTGAGGGTGCTATTTATCATAAAATGACAAATCTTTTGAGTGGAGGGCGCCGTGCTGGGTTTGGGCTCTTGTGTAGCTGACTGCCATTGCAGTGAGGGAAAACTGATCTAACATAGTAGTGACTAATATGACTTTGTGGACAGATAAAAATAAAAAAAATGTAAAAAAATAATAAAACACATTAGAAACAAATTAAACAAAATACCTCTGTCTCTCTTTTTCACATCTATCTCTTTCACTTGTTGCAGACCTGTGGTAGTAAATATTTTAGTTCTATGTGATTTTTTTTTTGTTACAAGTTGCAGATGCTTCAGAAAAATGTCACACTGGTTAAAAAAAAAGATCCCTCTAGTGGCTTTAAGTGGAACTGCATCATTGTATAAAGCAGATGCCATTCTCATCTCATCATCATTTCTGCACAGATGTTACAGAAATGCTTCTTTAACTACATTATTAGCAATGTGACAATCATCAGAGTCCGCTCAGAATCATCTCACATGCATTCCTTATGGGTTGTGGCTTCATGTAAATGTATTTTACTTGACTCTGATGTAATTTTAAGTTTGTGCAACGTTTGGGGGACGTTTGGAGCTGTTATGGTCCTTCCTACTCTGTGAGCACCATGTTGTTTTACAGTAATTAATGTGAATTCACTGCAGTCCTGGAGTCCCAAACAAGGACCAGGTTGGGTCACAGTTTAGTGATGCAACACTTCCCTCTAGTGGAGACATTTCAAATAATACTTAACATTGTCGAAATCATGACAGTTTTTAGACCAACTTAGTGTCATCTATTCTACCAAAAAGTGCATATAAAATCAGAAAAAAAAATTGAACTTCACTGTAAACCACTTTTAAGTTGAAGCACATTCATTCTAGTTGTTTTATTGCTGATTTCTGCAAAAACAATACTGGGAAATTATTGTTATTTTTCAAAAGGTGCCATTTATTTGCTTTTGTTTTGCACCTTTACAGCACACCCATCATTATTCAAAGTCTTAATATTAGAAATAGGAGAGGAGATTGCTGAGTAAATGTTAAATTTAGAGCTCGCAGCGAATCTGCTTCAGGGAGAAATAATAATTTAATAATGTCATATGTCAATTAACACCTTTTTCCGTGAAATGCAGGGTTAAATGCTCCAGGGTTACCCTCCTTATTATGTACCTATTAGCCTACATCCCTGTAGTAGGGCAATGTCTGCTCCCCGGTGACTGGTTGAGACTGAGTGGGCGAGACACGGAGAGAGAGAGAGTGTGTAAGAGAGAGAGAGAGAGAGAGAGGGGGAGGAAGAGGAGGGGGGATCCTGTTGCCCATAAACCGCACTGTTAGAGCCTCTAAAGCTTCCTTCCATCATCTCTACCAGAGGAGGGCTGAGCATCACTTTCCTCCCAGTCTCGGAGCATCCACAGTCCACACCAGTGTTTCCATCTTTATTTTTTTCCACAGTCTGCCAGTCGCGCGCACTGCACCACTCTACCCACGGTGAAAGCCTCGGTGCCATCCAGGTCTGGACGCGGACACGCACGACTCAAGTCCACTTTTGCTGCAGAACTCCATCGGTTCACGTTACCAAGATGAGCGAGGTGAGTGCCCACGAGTCCCACCGTGTCCATCCAGTCCACGGATCAGGTGTATTTTACCCACAGACTTTACCCACGGCTTTATTTCAGTCATTTTACGCGCTGCGCCCCGAACGCTCATTTTTTTTCCACCTCAGTATCATATTCCAAACCCGGTGTGGGCATCCCGCACCTGTAAGGAATTAACCGTGTCATTTCACTCCACTAAGCATGCGCAGGCAGTTAGACCTGGTGTTATATGTCCACACTTTGGCCCCGTCCGTTCACGCTCCTCCACGCAATCCACTATCCCCGAAAACCCGCAACCAAGGTGCGCGTAAAAGATTGAGAACAGAATGTTTTAGCGCAGCGCTCCTCTTGTTTGGCTTTGGTCCCAAGTCTGACTGAAGCACTGCAATGAGCCCCACTGACACCAACTCACATCGCCAGTGGGCACTGTGAACATCTGGAGGAGCGTGAGTGTTTCCCCCAGTGAGTGTTTTTCCGTGGATGGGGATGCTCCCAAATGTCCGCAGCAAAAACACGCATGGTTTAACGTGTAAAACTGGATTTTTCTGTCGAGTGTTAGTCAAATACACATCCAGACTTGTGTGATGAGATGCTTTGATGATCAGATAGAGAAAAAAAAAAGCTGCATTTCTGCATGAAACTCGAATGATATGTAGTTTGTATCTTTTTTTCCAGTAAATACATGATGATATTATGTTGTTCAGACTGTGTGAGGAAGCTTAGATAATCTACATATTTTGTTTGTTTGCTTCATAAGCAGAGGAGGTGGGTGAATCCTGGCCAAACTTGCTGCATATGCATCATTTTTTTTTTTTTTTTGGTCCATGCATAATAAAGTAGCTGTTTTTATGACGGAAACTGGGCTCCAGCCTGCAGGCACTAGTGCACTAATGAATGAAGCACTATGCACTAGGCATGTGTGCATGTTCATGTACACTGCCCATGGTGTTGGCGCTTTTTTTTTTTTTTTTTTCAAACAGCAATTGGGGTGTTAATTATTTTATTTAATTTTATTTTATTTAAAGGCAAGGCAAATTTATTTGTATAGCACATTTCATGTATAAGACAATTCAAAGTGCTTTACATAAGACATACAAGAAAGTCAAAATTATTAAAATGCATTCAAAGAGAATTAGAAAATAAGAGACATTTAAAGGAAAAGAAAGGAAACTTATTGCAGTTTCCAGTTTCAGTGATTGTGGATGTGATCATTTTCAGCCTATTGCTATAAACACCACAATAAACCACAAATTCTGCCTAATTCTGACTTTTTAGCCTAATTTACTCTGAATATTTTCATAATTTTATGCATTTCAACCAATCTATTAAACCTCAAATGTGACGTGGATATACCTCAGTTATGTGGGATGTGTTACTGCAAAAGGGCCTGTAATTTATTGATGAACTATAAAAGTCATACCTCTGTGGTGTTGTTTTTGTAATAGCTGCAAAATAAGAAAGATAATCTAAAACCAGAGATGTATTATGTAACCTAGAAGAAGATGACCAGTAATAGAACATCCCTTGTCAGGAGATAAAGACATACACTTGATCGATCAATTCCGCATCAATAAAAATAAATGTCATAGTCCCTGTGCTGCAGTTATTTTCCCTCCTCACTCTTCCAGAAGTAGAACATTTGCTCCAATGGGACTGCTCATTCATTCTACACATTTATTTCAATAATCCATGCCAATTCCCCTGTCAGTTCCGGACAGCTGGGAAATGTCAGTCTCTTTTTGATACATAGCAGATGATGCCAGTGCTGCATATGGAGGGGGGGGTTATGAAGTGAGAAACACAGGATGATGCATTGAGCAGCTGCCGGTCACTCCTGCACTTCACTGATAGTCAGAAACAGCCACATTTGGGTTGTGTGCTCTCTGCGTCTGCACCCTAAAAATGGGCTAAATGGCTGACAGCCGTGCCAAAGCGCTTTGACAACCCAGTAAATGCCCTTAATTTGGCAGCACAGCCATTTGGAAGAAGTGCATTTGATAATGGCGCTATATCTGACGCTTTGTATCTGCACCTCAGCTCCTGCATGGCTGCACTGGCTCCAGATTCAGGGCAAAGAGGTCGTAAAGAGTTTGATGGCATTGCATTGATATGGTATGTCATATATACTAAGCTTGCATTTCCCTTTCAGTCACTCTCAAATAAGCTCCAACAATTATGCAGTAAGTTGTAAAATGTCATATATGGGCATTTTGATGCAGGAAAAGTCTTATTTTTTTTTTTTCATTTCAGCTTCTCAAATCTGTTTTTTTTTCTCATTTATAATAGCAAAGTGAATCTATTTATTGCATTTAACAGGCCAAGAGGCTTAGAAGACAACAAAAAAACAACCAAAAGCACATACACTGATGAGTCTTCTGCTAAAAAAAAACATTGTATTCATGTTATTTTCCTTCACTGAGACCTAAATCCACTTCATAAAATGTTGAATTTTTCATGCCATAATGCAGTTCACCATGGTGGTCCTCGTTACCACTGCATGTGAACTGCAAAGTACCCCCCCCTCCCCTCCCTCCCTCCATCCCTTGACCCTGCTGTTAGAGACGGGACGCTTAATCTCCAGCGTCCATCCTGCTCCTAACAGCATTTGGACGGATGTGAGTTGAACCATGATCTCGTGCATTAGACCATGCATCTCCACTGGACAGGGCATTAAGTGGAGTATAAGAAGCATTTCAGGATTTTATTTATTTGGATTTCAGACCTTTTCAATCTGATCCGCCTTCATAACAAACACAGATATTCACTCCAATGGCTATTTTTTTTTTTTTTTTTTTTAGCA
>JAPTYR010000011.1:11985250-11997092 GCA_029814505.1 Siphamia roseigaster
AGTTATTTTGTACACAGACAAACAGACAGACAGACAGATAAACGCCGGCAAAAACATAACCTCCTTGGTGGAGGTAAAAATTAATAAACAAAGTAGCCAACTTCCTGTGAAAATTAGTAAGCTTGAGACACACCTAGTTTTTGGATCCTCATGTTCCTGTTTTGGTAACAAGGTACAAAAGTACATCTAACTTGAAAAGATGAATTCAGCTGCATCAGTGAGACAGTCAACCCTTTGGGGATAGGCTTTATCTAATGATTACACTTATAGTAAGTACAATTAATGGGGTGCAGAATTACCAAAAGGTGAAATGATCTACCAGTTTGTTAAACTGTCAAATAAAAATGAACAGATGAATATACTGTTTTAATACTTTATAGAAACTTGTGGGATCATAGAATTTTTCATTCACCAAAATAATGCCAATATCTGTACCATATTTCAACAGGTAAGGTACTTAAGTAGGCATAGAGGGTAAAATAACTGCAGTAGGACTGAAGGAAAAGTCAAAACAGAGTGACAGTGTTGAGCTTTTATATAGTAAATCACACACGCACACACACACACACACACACACACACGCAAAAACATGTAAAATCAGAAAGAGCTGTGATGAGACAGAATGTAAAAATATTTCCTCATTCTGCCATACAGCTGAAATGCCAACTTGAAGTCTCTGTGTGGCCCAAATTTACAAAAAATATGCAATAAATTGTTAAAATATCTTTTTACTTTGTCATCTATTTCTAACACTGACAACTAACAGATGCATGAAACAAAGAACTCAAATGTTAACATTCACTGCCTTTTGCTCTTTTTTTCTACATAAAGTCCACTCTTGTTCTGTTTTAATTAGAAGAATGAATTCACATCCTATCTTGATCCTAATTTGGTAAAGGCAGTCCTACACAGTTGGTAGCATTTCAACAACAGTTCATTTCAGTTAAAGATGATTTTACTCATTTGTCATATAACTGATATTTAATCCTTCACCCTTCAGTGGCTGGGATAGGCTCCATGCAACCCCCATGACCCTAGTGGGGATGAAGCAGGTTCAGTGAATGAATGAATGAACTAATATTAATATGTATATACACTGTAAAGGGGTTCCTGTAAAATTTACAGTAATATACTGGCAACAAGATGCCAGTATAATACTGTAAATGCCTTTACTGTAGTTTTACTGTAATTACAGTCTACAGTACTACTACTGTATTTTCAGTCTACAGTACTGCTACTGTATTTTCAGACTACAGTACCACTACTGAATTATCAGACTACAGTACTACTACTGTATTTTCAGATTACAGTACTGCTACTCTATTTTCAGACTACAGTACTACTACGGTATTTTCAGACTACAGTACCACTACTGAATTATCAGACTACAGTAGGCTACTACTACTGTATTTTCAGTCTACAGTACTGCTACTGTATTTTCAGACTACCACTGTATTTTCAGATTACAGTACTGTATTTTCAGATTACTTATTGTTACTACGTTACCATTTACAGCATTAATATTACTATATTTCTAACAGTACTTGATATTTTACAGCTTTGTTCATTAAATTACCACCACAGTTTACTATCTGTCATAGTTATACTGCATTATTTTAAATCATTCACATTGGGATATTAAAAGCAGCAAAATATGTATTTAAAAAAAGACAGATTATACAAAACAAATGACCATTACTCAAATATTATTTCAGTCAGAAGTGCTTTAATTTATCAATTCATTTATATATTTAAAACATTCACACGTGTCAGTAAAAAAAAATGCTTTAGTTTATTAATTCATTTATATTCTCAAAACATTAAACATGTAAATGTAAAACTGGGGATGCAGGAAATCAGATTTTTACTGATTATCTGATATGCATATATATATATATATATATATATAGTACATTGTCTATGATGACAGTAAAGGCATTCCATTATAATGTTATATATATTTCAATATTCTATCCGTTTAATAATGTTTTTTTTTTTTTAATTTAACCATTATGTCTGGTCAAGAGTACAAGCACTATTCTTCAAAATACTACGTAGCTTCTTTCAGGGCCACAGTATATTTCTACAAGGAACTGATGTAAAACAGGAAAACAGCATTTAATCTCACAATTCCCTCCCCCCCTTCTACTGTTGCTGTTCTCCCCTCTTGTAAGATATGTATCTGCTCCCTTCACCAGTCATTTAGAACTGAAGAAGCTACTTGGATGAGAAGCAAAACATCTTCCCAAAACAAAACAGACCAGTTGCCTCATTTTTTTAATCTTCAAAATAACCATGACATCATTGAACTGTGTGCATTTTAAACAGTCTTTTGGTGGTAGAGAGGTTTGTGTGGAGTATGTATGAGTGTGTGCCTGTCAATAATTCTACCAGTCAAAGTCCACAATTTCTCTGATGAGAGATGCCACGCGTTGGTTGAAGCTGGAGACCTTCCTCTTTCCTGAGGTACGGCTGACCATTGTCTTTGTTTGGCATTTGGAGCCTTCAGGGTTCCTTAGAATAAACCTGCAATCAAAGAAAAATATTTTCTTAAACCACTCTTTTCCACAAATGGTTAACACATATTGTCATTACTTCAGGGTTTCCACTTCTTTCTGCAGATAATAATAATAATAATGATAATAATAATCTCTTCCAAAACATGGTTAATCATAATTGATGCAAAGATGCATCATGCCCTTTTTCTCTGTGTCTGGCTACAAACATGAACACTTCCATACTAATAAACAATGATAATGTTGGCACTCCAAAAGGCTATTTTTAAGTGTACATATGTAGGATAGGGCATTTTTGTGTGATACTTCACTGTATACTCAACCAATAAAACCTTTAATCAATAAATCATTGACTCACTCTATGACGTAATAAAATGATTGCACTATTGGAATTCGTTTTTGTCTGCTCCATAATATAATAATTGACCCAAAATATACTAAGTTGTTACAATTTGGGCAAAAATGTTAACATGCTTTTGGGCTCAGCATCTTGTTCTATTTTTGAACAGTTATCACATTTTGGGCATTTAAAAAAATACATTACTGGCTCAACACTTTCGATACATTATTTACTAATTATTACATTTTTGGCTTTATAACCCTGCTTGATCTAAAAGGATTCTGTTTGATGGGACATTCTCCAGCCTCCTACACTAAACTTTTGTATTTTACAGTCAACATTGACTAACCGGTAGGTCTAAAGCTATCTGGCTCTAATGGGTCCTTTATATTTAGATTAATGAGATGAGAGCCTCATTGAAATAATCAGGCATACATCCCAGAGTAGTTCCTTCAAATATAAATTTTTGTGAGAAAGGGTGCTACTAAATCTATATGGGTCCAATAATCTATTGGGAAATCATCAACTCCAGGGAATTTCCCCCTTTTATCGACTGAATGACCGTCCTAAGCCCTCATTCTGTGATTGGTTCATCAGTCTTTCTGGTTTGATGACAGCTGGGGGAGCTGAAAGAAAAATACTTTGATTTTGCCAATACTTATCTCTGTGTCTGAACAGTTGTAGTTTATCAGAATAAAAGCTGTTGAATATCTTATTCATGTCACAAGTCTTAGCATTTGTGTTCCTTTTTAATTCCTAGAATGACATGTGTAGCATCTTGTTGCTTTAACTTTCTGGATTACAGTCTACAAGCTTTATTCCAGTTCTCAAAGAAATAAGCCTTTGTCCAAAAAAGTGCATACTCAGACTTTTTACTTTGTCTAAATGATCACACATTTTAATTTGAAGACTTCCTTTAGCCAAATGTCATGAATACATGTAATAAAGTGACAACGCTTTCCTTTTTTTGAGTTGGGATTCTATCCTTATAATTTTTTATATTTCCTTTTTTCTTTTTGCTTGAATATGAAATAATTTTCCACTAATAAATGCTTTAGATGCATCCCAGACAGTGCTTAGTTTTTCCAGTGAAACCAATATTTATCTGGAAGAAGGAACAACTATTCACATTAACATTTCCTTAAAGACTAGATTTTGACATAGAGAAGTGTTACATTTCCATCGACTATTCTTAACCCACTCCTTACCAACTACAAGAGCAAGCATTAATTGTCATGATCAGTAAGAAAAATAACCTCAATGTTGCAGTCAATATATGTCACTTATACAGTTTGTTTATGGTCACTATTTAATTAAACAAGTTATCAGTACAAGTAGTCACAATTGTTTTCAATTATTTAAGTTATATTGTAACTGATAATTATATATTTGAATTAATCTTTACTAAGAAGTCATTTACACAAGTGGTTCTCAAACTTTTTGAGGTCCTGGACCTCGTGGATAGTTTTTGTCTGGGGGGAGCACATCATGGTAAGTTTGTAATATATAAACTTGAATAAAGACATTATACTGAAACATGAAACTATAAATTCCAGGTATGACATACAGAGTGAGTCTGTCTGTGACTCCTTCACATTGCCAATAATCTGTTGGATTCACGAACTATCCTGTATGCATTGCATATTTTACAGTAACAAAGCTGCTCTCTTACGTTTTTGCACACTCCCCCTTTCTTTTGTTTTTATCACTATTTTTTGGTGTTACATTTGTTTCTCAAAACAAAAACCAAAGAATACTGAAAATGTATAAAATCAATGCTTTCATCCTGATGTTATTTTAAGTCAATATATATTGCAACAAAAAAATCATGCACGTTTAGTTACTGAAATCACACGCTGCGGCAATAAAATAAAATTTACTTTGAAAACAAGGAAACTGTAAAAACGTTTTTTTTTTTTTTTAAAAAAAAACAAAACAACCATATACATATAAATATAATGATACATACCTCTGGATGAACTCCAGCGTACAGGCTGCCTCCACTTGGTACTGCATATGTAATAACAGCTGAGCATGACCTAATGCACACGTAAAGCAAGAAAGCTCCTGAGGCTGGATGAGTACTTTGCCCTCCATTGTCAGCATCCGTGATTTAGCAGAGAACAGAATAACCTGTAAAACACACAACATGCAGCCACAGAGGCCTTTCAATGTTGGCATATGGTTCAGAACAACCACACCAAAAACTTTACTCTCAGAATAAAATAATAAATCTATGTCTGTTCAAATGGACCAGCTCTATGTGGATTAACAGTTGCCTGTGCAAGTTATAAGACTAATTTCTATTCAGTCTAACTGATGTAAAAAAAAAAAAAAAAAAAAAAACTAGAAAGAAAGGTACACAAGTGTTTTACCTGAACACCTGAGGTCTGATCAGACTGTCAGCTCATTTAAATCAGGCCTGAAAGCATTACTGTTCACTTCAGCTTTTTCTTAAATTCTTAACTGTTTTTAAGTCTCTTATTTAAAATGTTTTAATGTCTCTTATCTTGACTGTCTTTTAATCATTTTGACTTTCTTGTATGTCTTATGTAAAGCACTTTGAATTGTCTTGTACATAAAATGTACTATACAAATAAATTTGCCTTGCCTCGCCTCACTACAATCATCAAATAAAAACATACTAGGTGAAAAACTAACACTTTTTAAGATCTTACTTTTCAAACTACTTTGTCTTTCTTAGAATTTAAGGCTTTGTGGGAACCGTGTACATTATTTTCTCATTTTATTAACATGCCAAAAAGTAATTTGTCCTAGTCATTGTTGTGTAGCCTAGTTTGGACAACAACATATCCTGTCATTTACAGGTGCTCCTAAATTGACAAAAAAAGCACACGTGGATATGGACAGTCCAACATGAAGGAAAATTTAGTTTGGATTCAGCAAAAACTCTGCATATGAGATTGAATTAATAAAAGGAATAAATCTTGGTTGAGTTAAAAGGAAGGAAGTTAAAAAGTCAATAAAAAATGCCTAGTACTGTTCAATAAAGTAGTCTAACTCCAGACTAGATATAATAATAAAAAAAAAAAAAAAAACACATTTTAATTAGGTGAAACTGACCGTGGTAAAATAAGACAAAACTGACAATCTCTGACTAGTTTTCCCAAAATGTATTAATGTATTTTACCAGTTACTGTTATTACGGATAATAAACAGTGGATCACTCAACCTGAAATATTAATTATAACACTTTGTTTCTATATATCTGGTTGTAAAATCATCCAAACATAAATGGCATATTATAATATCTTTATTTGCCAATCATATTTGTATCATCAATTTGAATTTGAAATTGTACATTACCATTAGCTACTGTTAAAAAAAAAAAAAAACATGGACAGGCTACGGTTAAAGCCGGTAACCTGAGCCCTTATGGTTAGGGTTTGACGATAGCAGTGAAAAGTTACGGTGTTAGAAATACTGATTCCGAAAGTGCCATAACTGTAGCTTTGGGAGGGACTCTGTCCTAAAAAGAGAGGGCTAAAAGTATAATAAAGTGTCTCCATTAGCTTGTCCTAAGCTCAGAGTATGAGCTTTATTTCTTTACCCACTCCATCATAAAATGCTAAAAAGTAAATGAGCGATTAAGCTAATATAACTCTTCTGAAAGGTATTATTAAAAGGCTTGTTTAAAATGTGAATCATTTCTGCCACTGTAATAACAATGTAATAATAAACTCCGGTTAGCATTATTAGCATTAGCTAACTCTGACCAACAGTTAATGCTAACTGACACGTTCTCCTTTTTAAACTGCCAGAAAGCCCGAACCAAACTAACCACCAACGGCCGATAACGTTGATAAAGAGTTACTTAATACAATTAATACAAATCAAATACTCCATTTCGTCCTCAATAATTCTATACGCTATGTTTAATATGAAAGTAAAGGTACTCACCAACCATAAGACAGCCACAGACTGAGTGGTCCAAGATTCCACTTGAAAGAAAAAAAAATCACATGTAAAACATAAAAAGACGGAATTTAACAACCTTTACCCCCCGGCAGATTAATCCATGGTAGGAGCAAGCAGACAAAGCTGCATTCCTCAGTGTAATGTCACTGATGAACAGGATCCAAAGGCTGTTTTTTCCGAAGGAAAAAAATATATATACACTGACACAATGGTGTTATACCAGTCCGAATAATTAATTAAAGCTCCTGTTACCTGTTGATATAACGTTATACAATAGGCTGTATATGATCAATTTAGCAAAAGAAACTTGAACAAAAAAAGCCAATGTTTAACAAAGAAGTAGCGAGAAGGTTCTAGAAGGTTGAGTTCATAGGCATTCTGTGCCTTCCGTCACTCACTCTAAAAACAGCGAAAATGGATATTTAACCAGTAAAATAAGCAAAATAATATAACCAGAATTTTAACATTTTTAAAAAATGAACTTTAATTTTAAAATTTGAAGTACTTACATATGATATTGGAATCCAGGCAAAGCAAATAAAGATTTCTCTTCTCTGTCCGCCAAAACGCTGGGGGTAAAAGCAACCCCCCCTTTCCATTCAAGAAGAAATCAGGCTTGCCATTGGTCAGTTTCTCCCGGGCAAAAATACCTTCCCACAATCCTTTGTGTTTAACAGTATTCTACTGTATATGGCATTTACAGTAAGGAATTGATGATATTACAGTAAAATACTGTTGAATTTACAGAAATTCTTTACAGTGTACTGTAATATTTGTCCTTGGAAATAATAATAATACATAAGTATAATACCACCCACAAGGTTATAAATAACAGAAATTGACTGAATACAATGCTGTTAGACAATAGTGTTTTTCACCAAGACTTTCAGTTGATCTGTATAAAAGGAAAAACTGTTTTATCTCCAACCCTGACATGGTTCATCACAGCGAAGTCAAATAATTCAGCTTGAAAAACACTGTTTAGTATTTCTACCTGCAGATAACAAGTAAAGGAAACACTATCGCTATGTGAGCTATTGCTACAAAAATAAGCTATGTAAACATGAGCATTTTAATACAGTATGTGATTCTATGTTAATCCTAAGCAATTGTGGCTGCAGTCGAAACTATGATTGATGGAATATGCAAATTTTCACAGAATCGAGGTCATTTTCTATGCAGTGTTTTGCTGAGTGTATATACATTATGTAGATGTAGCTCCAGACTAAGAGGCATTAGATGTTGCTTACAGTGCACAGCAGCATTTATTTTCAATGGATTCGATTAGTGTTAATAGTGTCTCGACACATGCAGATTATGTGTCAGGTATCACCACACACACACCAATAAACACACGTACACACACACACTAATAAACACCAGCACACAGTACAGCTAGTCATTTATCATGTCATTGGGTTTGTCTCCATCCATATATTTGTCCCCTCACCCCTTCTGACACACACACACACACACACACACACACACACACACACACACACACACACACACACACACACACACACACACACACAAATTGCTGACATGCAATACACCAGTGTCTGTAGATGAGTTTCCCAGTCCCAGGAGTCCAGCCTCTAAACCTGATTTCATATATCTTCTCCTCTTTTTCTACCCCACTCTCTCACGTACACACATACATCTTCATATGCAGAGGTCTAAAGGTCATTTCCCACGATGCCCTGCGGATCTAGGCTCCACTGTTACGTCATCGTCACTCTTGGCGACAAGGGGAAATAAAAAGGCGTGGTTTTCCTTCCTGACCTCCTCTCCAATACAATGGAAATACACACACACACACACACACACACACACACACACACACACGGGAACTGAAGGAAAAGCTCTCATGGGGTTTTATGCAAAGTCTGTGTTTGTTCATTTGTGTGTGTTTCTGAATGCTTTATGAAGTCCACTCTCCTGTCCATGTAGTGAAGACCAACCATCAAAACAAATAAACACACACGCAAAGCTCCGATTACCGGTAGTTGCAAAAGGAAGTGGAAGTAAATATGATGTGCAGTAGGTGGACTCAGAGCAACAAAAACAAGAAAAATGGTCAAGGGTGACCAGTGCGTTTTTGTAGAAACAGAACTAAAAGCAAGAAAAAGGTCAAGTCTTTATTGAGTGACACATAAAAATCACTGCAGTGAGGGGTTTAATCACAAATATGGAACGAAAGACTTCACAGATTCGAACTGTGAGATTTGTCACTGTTTAGCTGTTGACATTTTCTGTGGAAACAGCCTGAGGTCTAGGGGGTGAATTGATCTTCACCGTTTAAAAAGAAGAAACAAGTCTGACCACTACCTCACCCTTTTCTGCAGAAATTCAATACTACTTTTCAAAGGAACTAGCTCAACTAAGAAACTTCCGTCAGATTTAATCAGCTGTTACTGAATAACATATGTACATATGTTTGACAGTAGCAGGGGGAGGAGATGAGAAGATGTAATGAACGCTGCCTCAGGAAAAGGAAGTATAAAATGCACAAGGCCACACAAGGTGCAATTCTATTTCTATGCATGTTTTTAATCTGTATTTTCAATTAAAAACCTGTGTGGAGACAACAATAATAAAAAAAAACATTCTAAAAATATAGCTAAAAGATGTTTTTACACTTGGAAAAGATATATAGTATATTCAAAGGTTCATAGGTATATTTAAATAAGCATAATGGAAATAGATTTAGCTAATAAATGTGTGTTAACATGTTTGAAACAATAAAGAGAACAGAATTAATATAAAGAACAAAGAGGGAAACTGTATTAGATGAAGCATGACAATGAAATGTAAGAATATAGGAAGAGCCGAGGAAATAAATCTTGTGAAAAGGCACTGTGTAAGAGTTTAAAGTGTCAACTAGCTTCAGGTTTTTGTCCAAATGTGAATTCCATCTGCCTGCTCCTCAGTCACCATCTCAGGTATGTTATTGTATGAAATAATACATCTACCTGGAAGAACCAAATTGAAATATTCACACTCAACATAAATGAATGGAAATGTATATGAATTAATTTTTTCTTTAGCTTCTTCCCCTGAAAATGGTGTTAGAATATGTAACACAGTTTAATGTAAACCCACCTAAAGCAACAAACTGTTCATTAAAAACTCACTAGTTGTTGTTCCACAAAATAATTTATAGGGGAAATCCATACTTCTTTAAATATATTTTTTATCTAAGTTTTGAATGCCCCACTGCAGTCCGATGCTTAGACTAAATGAGGTTCTCTTGCAAAGAGCATAACTCTGAAATACTCCCAGTGATAAGAATGAATGAAAATTAGTGGTAGAAAACACAAATGAGCTGCTGATTAAGGACTAAAATTCCTGAGAAAGAAGCTGAAGACAGAGTGGCTGAATTGTTAATAGAATATTTTAAAATCGGGTTTTTGTGTGTTTTTTAATCACATTTCTATCCCATATAGTCAAAAGAAAAAATGTACTCACTCCCATTCATGCAAACATACCGTAACTTGCCTTTGGGCTGTTTTGGAGACCCCGTATCCCCAGGTACCATCCGCCCCCATATTCTTCCTGTTAATTCCACACCTGCAGGACCTGCTCTACAACATCACTGACTAATGTGTTCGTGCGAGTGTGTATCTGTGTGTTGCAAAACACTTAAATTAGGTCACCTCGAGGGGGTCAATCTTCAACCCCAACCTGGCAGCTTGTTATGGTGCCAAGAAACAAGATAAGGAAGAGATAGACAGGAGGACAGACGCTTTATGGTTGTAGTGTGATGTACAGTAGCTAAATGCATTAGCCTGAGTCCTTTCCTGGAATGCAACTTTTATAGTGACAACATCCTGCATGTGTTTCCTCCAATGTCCTGCTGACTAACAGACATTTTACCTTTAGATTTCTTTTTTTTAATGCACCAGCCCCATTAACTTTATGAACCAGAGAGATCAGAGTATGGATGTTGTTAAATTGCTTGAAATGCAAAAATAATAGGGAAAAAATGCCAATAAAGCTTTCTGCTGTGACTGCGTGGGAAAAAAAGGGTAAACCATAGATATGTCAGCATGTTTTCTACTTCACTTTGCTGCTGTAATGTTTGAATTCTGCTGCACTGGTTGAATACAAATTGTCCTTTTTTGTTGTACGTTTCTCATCTGGATTACAGGGGCCATCTGTTTAAGCTGATTTTCATTAAAGACATTCTTGTGAAATTTAAAATGAGAATGAGGAGGCAAAAAAATCTGTCCACTGCAGTCCCCAGTGAGCATTATGCCCTTGAATACCGACTAAACCAGCAGCCATTTATCCTGTTAATGTGTCCTTGTTTAGACAATGAGTTATTGGTGACCGGTTAATCGTATTTTCAGCGTCATGTGGTAGGAACATGTACTGTGGATTCATTATAAAACATAAGAAAAAACACTGAGAGGATATAGACAATAAAACCATTTTCAAAGGGAACCGCCATAACATCAATAATTTAGAAGTCTGTTTTTTATTGAATTTACTGGCATTATTCCCCAGTTCTGATTTCAAGGCTCACCATTTACAGATAACAGTAAAAAGACAGAAAACTGTTCTTTATTGTAGTTGTTTTACATATCATTCATGTCATCGTTTGGGATGTTGCTGTTCTGAAGGATACACGTTTGCCCTTTCAGTGAAAATCCTTGCTATATTTATCATTACCACTGCAGCATCCACAGACTATGACCGGGAAATAGGCTGAAAAATTTTGCAAATCACAGACGTGTCAACTTAAATTATCAAAAGACCTTTATATTTGCTTAAATCGGGGAAGCAATTTTCAGTGGACTTGGAAGTACTGAGAGTTTCACATAGGACTGAGATCACAGATGAACTCCAAGTCCACTAGTCCTGTATGAATAGGGTGTGGAAGATGAATTGGTGTCACTGTGGTGGTGACTGTGGGGATAGTTTGTTCATTTATCAAAAACTGAACAATGTTATCACACATGGTCCGTGTACCATTCGTTCTTTTGTTTTTCAATTCAGAACCAAATAACAAAAAAACGGGAAAATGGGTTGTTATTTCATT
>JAPTYR010000011.1:12015701-12027518 GCA_029814505.1 Siphamia roseigaster
AAGGCATTACTTTAAAATGACAGTAACAAGTAATAAGTAGTGTATTACAGTTTTTAAGTAACTTGCCCAACACTGGTTGTGGGGGGGGAACAAAAGCACAGTGACAGATAGCAGCCTGCTAAATATGCCAGAGAAGTTTTGGTGGAAAATTTAAAAACCACTTGAGATAGTGATAAAACACTGACAGGCAGGTTTTAAGCGTATCACACAAAGCTAAAAGAAAGGCTAAAAGCATTTCTGACGCCTTTCTGCATTCCCATGGTACCACTCAGCCACACTACACCTTATCAGCACTTGAGAAAAAAAGAATGGGATGAGGGTAGGGTCATCACATCCCCTAAAGATGCATGCTGACTGTACCATCGCAACTTCTATGTTCACTCATTCTTAGTTTTTTTCTTGTATGTCCGCTTTATTTTGTGGTTTTACATTATTTTCATCAGCTTATATGTCTGTAAACTCACTGGGAGGCTTCCAGGAAAAAGGTGTGTCAGCCCAAAATAATCTCTACTAAAGATAATCTTGTGTATTTTTTCTCATCATTCTTTGAACTAATCCCTACGCACCTCCACTACTATCCTGCAATTGGTCTAGTGCTTCAAAACAAGGGCTTAATAAGATCCAGCTCACTAAAAACAGAGCTGAGTCAGCTGTCATTTCACACGAGAATGTGTGTGTTGAGGAAACTGGCACATCAGTACTATCACAATACGATCAGTTAATACAAACACACACCAGACATGCCTTTTTTGGACACTTCATGCTACTAAAATGGTTTTAACCCTTTAATCCCTGATGCGTCATCGCTGACGCATTCTAAATGGATGGGTTAATGTAAATATTCAGAAAAATTCAATTGTTTTCCTTTCCTTTTATTTATTTATTTATTTATTTATTTATATTTTTTACCATTTTAACTGAGCTTTGTTCAACAAAATACTGATATAGAAAAGGTCTAAACTAAAACTAGTGGGACCAAATTACAGCACTCGTTATTTCTTCATTATTTTTATTTTTACTTCATTTCAGTTAATTGTTTTGCAATTTTTTTCAAGTTATTTCTTCTTTTGTAAATATGTATTAGTTTTTGTTCATTTTGTTGCTTATTTTATTGAGTTTTCTACATTTTTCTTTTATTAATTTCTTTCTCTAATTTAGTTGTTTGTGTCTTACTTTATTCATATTACTTATTTTGTTGGTTTATTATTCATTTTTGTTGGTTTTTATTGATCACTTTGGTTGTTTTTGTTCATTTTGCTGCTTATTTTATTATTTTTGTTTGTTTGTTTGTTTCTTTTTTTTATGGAACTGCTAAAGTCTCAGGAGTTAAAGGGTTAAAGCAAAGGAGAAGAAGCCAGTAAAGAAAAGTGCCCTGAGGATTAAGTGATCTGGCCAAAACATCATAAACACAATCTTTTGAGATAGAATCACAATCTCTCACCTCTTTTAACATGTCGGGAAGTTCCTAACAAATGATGAATTTTTCTCTAGTTTACATGTGTTTCTGAAAGCTTAGGTTGTGTAAGAATGCTTTTTGTTGCTTCCTGACATTCTTTTTCTAATACTGCTAATATTAGATCTAATATTAGATAAACACAAGTCATAATTTCCTGCACATATAGCTGCAGTTTTATTAATCACTCACAAGAATATGGTGACCTATTTTGTCCCACTGAAGATTTTCAATGGCTCATTAACATTATCACACTACTGTAACTCTAAATGCACTGGGTTAGATCAAACTCAATGCATGATGGAGTTCAGAAGTTCAATCATTATTTCTTAATCAGCAGCAAAACAGCACATTACGCAAACTCTACCAGCTAAAACCGAGCATATCAAAGCGCACAGACACATAATATCGCTAGACTGAAAGTATGCACTAGCTTACAGATTTAAGTTAGAAGTAATAATGATACGTTCAACATTGTGCAAAATAATATGTTTACAATGATAAATGGGTCATATCTGTACTACACTTACAAAAAGAAGATCATATGCCACGACAGTCTAGAATCACGAAATATTAAATCATTCAGCCCTATCTGAACTGAATAGGTAGGTAAGTCCATGTTTAACCCAGATCCACCCAGAAATAAGATAAACTTCAAAAAGTAATTGTTCAGAAGCAAATCTCTTTAGGCTGCATGCTTTTAATATAAAGGTGATTTTACTGATTTGCTAACTAATATAATGGCCACTGTAAAGTTCTATTAATCATTCATTTTATCTATTTTTGTTGTGTGATTTGTGTGTATGAACTAAATATTCCACTTCCTATGTTATTTCTGTAATTATTACAGTTATCGTCAATCATGAAATCTAAATATCTTATTTTGTTTATCCCAAGGAGCATGGTTGTAACTGTGGTTATAACTAATCGGGATCCTAAATAAGTAAGCAAGTAAAATAAACTCATTGAAGCACAGAAATGAATGCAGGCTGAAATAATTTCCACAAGAATAGCAAGAAAGAGTGAATGAAATAGGGGAACTGGGTTGTAACCAGTAGAAGGACATACAGTAAAATGGGATGCAAGGATGAAGAAGAGGAATGACTGCTCTTTTGTCTTTTGCACAAACATTTCTTATTCCCAGTGGGTGACGACAATGCAGACTCAACCCAAACACATAATCTATTGTAGTCCACATGTATCCTCACAGGCACAACCCACTTCAAACTGTTTAGTGGTTACACTCTTCCGGGTCTCATCCCCAGGCATTTCAAACATATTACAGTGTTGAGAAATTTACAAACTTTCTGGGTAAAGGCGCTGCTTAAAATGCCATATATTATTACATATCAGAGCCTCCTTTGTGTTACCCAAATGCATCATGAAACAAGATGTTTTAAGCCTACAATTTAAGTTAAACAATTTCCTGAGGGAACCCTGGAAGACAGCCCCTGAAAGTTATTCTTTTGTGAATACTGAGTCATGTCTTTGTTAGATAGATCCGTGTTTTGGACATTAAACACACTAAGTCCTTTAATAATTTACTATCACAAGACAAAAAGGTACTAACAGTGAAAGAATAACCAAGCTGATTCAGCTGAAGTGTGAAATTCATTACAGCTTCACAGCCAAAAGCCAAAATCTTCATAAGCATTAGTCACAATCGGAGTTGGATGCTGTCTTGTTTACCTACTAATGATAATTAGTATGAAGCAGCAGTTGAAACTGGGAAGTCGAATACTCTACCCAAATACACACTTGATTCAAATCAAGGCGCTGGCTGTCTTGATTAGGCTTTTTTCTTTTCTTTCTTTTTTTTATTTTATATGAGAGACTACCATCCGCCCCCACACATACACATAGTTCACCACTAGCCAAGTGTAAATGTTGGCACTACAACAGAAAACTATAATAGAGCATGAATGTTCCATCTCTAAAAGCTACTGGGGTGTGAAATGTTTGAATAGAGATTCTGTTAAGCTACTGTTGACTAAAAACAAAGAGAAAGTATAGTTTTGGAGAGAAGGCAGACAAACTGATCTGCGAGCCAAGCAGGTGGCACAATAGATGGTCAGTGGGTGGCCTTCAGAGAGAAAGAACGACATGATGCTTACCAGCCTTGTACATAAATACAGTAGTTTCTGAATACAAAGACTAATCAAACCAGACAACTCCTCTTCAGTGCACTGTAAGTGGGCCCTGGCCGATGCATTTAGTGCACCGCTGGGAGCGAAGCCCACCCCTATGTGCCGACACCCTAATGAGTTTCATGTGAGGGGCATTAAAGCGGCTACTACAACAGTGAAACTCAGCGGCACACATAGACCTGTGAAACCACTCTAGCGCTTCTAAAGTCAAGAACCGACTACAAAGACTGACTGTTGTCGCCAAATGTTGAATCGTTTATAACAGCCCAATTATAAGCAGCTAAATGGGTTTGTTTGTGATTCGCTTAAATTGAAATCCCACACTCTGTTGTTAACTTCATTATGCAGTGTGTAATTTCACCCAAACAGTTTTATGACTTCACCCCTAACGCTTCACCAGGGAGCTGGAACAATTCAGCCTAATTAGCCACCCCAACAGTTAATATGAACAGATCTAACAAGCACAGAAGACACAGATGTATCGTGCTATTAACATTGCCTGTGTTCCAGACAAAAAGCTGGTATTGTGTCAACCTTCGTACAAATGCTACGTATTTTATGTATTAGTTAAGACACAGTAGTCCAATGAGGTGGTTCACAGCTGGCTGCAACCAAAGACAGCCTAAGACAAAATGCTAACGGTGTCATAAATTTAGGATATCCATCTTAAATTGTAAGTTTATGTAGCCAAAAATATTTCATCCAAAGTTGGCCTCTTTTCCTGAATCCATATTTTCCTCCACCCCCTCAATTTTGGATGGTTTTTCTGTACACATTAATGCCACTTTTTCTGTAGCAGAGCTGGTGTTCAATTCTAGTGCTTGAACTTGTGTCCTAGCCTACAGTTACGTAGGTGTTATTATCATTGTCTGCATACATGTCACACCCAAGTTTATTAGATACATTGTGCTCTGCGGTTGGAAATAAATGCATGAATCTCACCATCTGTAGGAGCCTTTAGACATCTTCAGTGCTCTGTGGCATACTGTGTTTCTGAACATACAAAGAAAGTGAACATACATCACAGGACTAGCTGCTCATAACAAGTGCACTGCCTTATATAAGAGGTTCTGTTATGCAGAAAATGACACACATGCAAACAAAGACACACATGAATGGAAATGAAACTGCCCTAACCAGAAGTACGCGTTATATCTTTAGAATTATGCATATTAATGTTCCTCTTTATCTAAAATTGTTTTGTGAGAATAACTACTATCAAAGTAGAGTATCCTATTAAATTTTCTCCCTCCATCTCTATTTGTTGGCAGTCACCCCAACTGTATTTGTTGTGAGGCCAAAGAGCCACAGGCCATCGTTGCGTAATGATAAACACACAGACAAGGACCTAACTTCCAGGCACTGCATTCATTCAGCAAATCAGCCTCAAGTGCAACTTGAAACTGTGTGAAGTGAGATTTTAGATGTAGCTTAGCCTGTAGATGTAGGTCACCCATAAAGGGTTAAAGAACAATAAGCGCTGCTGCAGAGAGCTGCGGTGGAGCAAAGCCCATTAATACAATCAGGTGACCGGAGTACAGGCTAACGGTCAATGGACACACAGTGATGCAACCTCTAAATCTTTCCTCCTCACTGCATCAGGGTGTAAACACCATCACGTGGCAGAATAAGAAGGGAGAAAGACAAGTCTGTACCATAACAATCAGAACATAGAGGAAGTCTATTTCAGGTTAATGAAACTGGAATGAAGTAGTGTATGAATAGAAGATGAAAAACAGCAGTCGGTTGCAGAAACAGAAAATAGTTTCAATCATTCGCTAGTTATTACCTTGCAAACAAAGAAAATACATTCAAACGAGTGAAACCAATAGAGATAAAGACACACGCTGCAATCCAATCTCCAAAGGGTCATGAAATAGCTCTGACTGATTATTGTCCCA
The DNA here is from genome assembly GCA_029814505.1 of Siphamia roseigaster. Classification (NCBI taxonomy): domain Eukaryota; kingdom Metazoa; phylum Chordata; class Actinopteri; order Kurtiformes; family Apogonidae; genus Siphamia; species Siphamia roseigaster. Next base: position 12,021,203 of record JAPTYR010000011.1, read on the forward strand.
TAAGCTTCTTATTATTTTGTTGTGATGGATGTCTCCTCTCATTTTACGTTTTCCATTTAACTGTCTGTCAGTTTCCAGAAAACAGGAAGGCTGGCGAGTCTGTGGAGCTGACCCCATCGGACGGAGCACAAAGAGGGAGCTTGTTAGAGAGCCAGACTCGTCTTCCATTCACACTGACTTCCATAGCTATCCAAATCTGTTAGGCTCGCCTCATCATTTTGGTTTATATTCATGCAAACACACAAACAAGAGCTCTAGAGCATCAAGTTGTAATGCTCAGAAACATGATGCACACAGACATTCTGCAAAGGTAGTGTGCATATGTCAGCAAAGAATCTAAAATCAGCAACAGCCATCATGAGAACCAAGGTCTTTCATCTGCCAGCTTATAGGGCCACTAATCTTGACCCCTGCCTTGTCTGGAGGAGGACAAATAAAAAGACAGGGCAGCAGTCCCTCCAGCGGCAAACTCATTTGACTGTCTCTTTAAATTTGAGTGCTTCTACGTGTTTGGATAAACCAACACCCCGGTGTTTCTGCCCAGTTTGTGTGCACTTGTTGTTGGCGTTCAGCAGAACAAGTCTGGCACCTGCATGCTTCGCCAGCATCACCATTTATCAGACCACAATAAAAGCAGAAGGCAGCCCTTTGGCACCGCGCAACGAGTGCGTAAAAGCGGTGAAGAGCAGAATTCGAAAGCGCTGACACGGACGCAGTTTTTAAGTTTAGTTAAAATAAAAGAATGTTCTGCAATAAACACATAAAACACAACAGATCTGGGTGTGCATGTGAGAACAGCACATGGGTGAAGTTGCATGCGTTTTCAGCAGTGTTAATTAAAATCAGTAAAGATCGTATAGATGGTAAACTCGTGCAAACACTTTCATTTGCAAATAGACACATTTTCAGCTGTTTTTTTTTTGTTTTGAAGCAGGTCCGGTCTGATTATCTGATTATCAGCAGACCGGACCTGCAGTCTTTCGCCTTGTCTTCCACCTCACTCACCTCCGAGTCCACTCAGAGTTGCAGCCCATGAGAATCCGGACAGAACACAGCACCCCAGGATCACCACCGCGAGGACGGGACTCATCATGATTCGGTTCCTGATCTGGTCCAGGATGAAGGCGTGGATCTTCAACACCACCAAAGTCCTGAACTCGTGGATTCAGACGCGGCGCATCCTGGTCTGACACTCACCCGGACCCGGACTTCACAGTTCTGTCAGTTCAGATCGGTTCTGTCCAACACAACGTGCAATAAGTTTGGAGGATGATTCCTAAAAGCTATACATTAGGTTTACTATGTTTCTCAGATTGTTCATTCGTTTCCTGACGGTGTGGTGTGTACAAAGCGCACACAAATCTGCTTTTATCATCCACTGTGGAAAAGCGTCATAATGAGAAGCAGAAAATTAACTATTTGAAAAAGGTTTGCGTTGTATCCCAGTTACAACCTGCATTTTAAAGTAATCCCAAAGTACCGTCCTGTCGTGTAGGATATTGTCCACTATCCTGGGTTATAATAAGCCGGAGCCTCGGTCTTATCCCGGTCTGTGCCCCGGTGTCGCGAGCCTCTCTGTCCCGCAGCTAAATAAAAAATAAATAAATAAAAAAATGTGTATTAAATAAAACCAGCTCTAGTGCACACGCAGATTTATAATTAAAGAAAGAAAATTAACCTGCGTGGATAAAAACACTCGAAGGGACATGCGCTACGTTCGCTCGTGCGTTGATCTGAGGGGCTGGGACCGGCGCCACGGCTCGAGCGCAGCTCAGTGGAAGCCGACCGCCTCGTGCCCCGCCCTCCGGAAACACACAGTCAACAAACCAGGTAGAGTGACGTCACAGCTGACAGGTGTACAGTGCAGATCTGTTGGGAAAAAAACTAAAACAAAACTCCTCTGGTTACATTTATGATAAAAGAGACGTTTTATTAAGTTCTTCAGAATTTTGTTTTTTCCAGGAATGACAGTTAGTGATGTCAGTAATTATAGGCTTTGGGGGCTTTTTGTGGTGCAGTGTGTTCTGTCATACCATATAAGACAAAAAGCATATGTGGTGAAAGTGGAACCTGTGATTACAATAGTCCTTCCCTGGAGGATGGACTCTAAAAGAACCCATTATTCCTGGGTTTAACCTGGCATTTAGACTACCCTGCGGAGAGTGTGGTTAGCACAAAACACTGTTCAGTTCCCTTGTACACTTGAAGCAATAATGAACATTTTGTCTGAATAAGATCACCCACTATGTTCGCAGTGCAGGCAAAAGTGGCCCACAACTGACTTTATTTTGTCTATATAGAAGTGGAAAGAAGTTATGGCAGGCACATCTTTCAAATTTTACAGTTTTCAATATTATCGTGAAATATTTCCAGAAAAACATTTTTTGTGTGTGTTCAAAAGATGTAGCTGTATCAGACAAAAATGCAAATGATTTTTTTGTTTATTGTTTATAATAAATAACAGTGACCACTTGACAGTTTCAGCATATTGTGTCCTGAATGTTTTTCTGCTGAATCATCCAGTTTTGACCTTGACAGAACAGACCACATGCAGAAGGGATCATGTGAGTTTGGAGAATGGAACAATACTTGGAAGATTTCAGTGACTTTTAATGCAATATATCACAAATGCATGGGGTGTCCAAATACTTTTTTTCCACCACTGTACATATGATCTATATCTGATATTTTTTCTGAAATTATAAATGGCACAAATTGCCATTTTACTTTATTCGTATTCCTGGAATACTTTCATACAGTATTGGATAAAAAAAAAATCCTATCTTTGAATAGTGCTAAAATGCAAATGCTAGTCTTTGTTCACAAGAAAAATAAGTTACATTCTTGTTTCAACATGGCATTCCCTTCAGGTGTTTTAAAGGGCATTATTTTTGCTGTAACATTCAATTTTAACTTCAGTCGAACAGTGTACGTACAGAAGAGTTCACACTCATTCTTAATGCAATATATCACAAATACATGGGTTCAAAAACACCACTGTATGTGCAGGGTTTCTGCTCTTTCCATGAAATTATTTTCCAGGACTTTTTCAGGAAATTTGACCTGGTACAGAGACAGGTCTTTTCTACATGTAACTCAGACTGATTCTACGTTTATTCCAAAAACATTTTATGTGTGTCTATGACTAAATATGAACAATAATTATGACAGATGTATCAGAATAAAGCAAACATCTGGACACTTTCATATTCTATTGTCTCTTCTCACCTCATCTAAAAATATTTGTTTATTTTCAATAAATCACAGGAAAACTATTTCATCTCAGTTTAGACACACAGGGTCACAGGCAGGGGGAGGATCAATCATTTTCCAGGATAACATAACCATTTCCAGGACATTTGACTTTTTTTCTCATTATCCATATGGTTTCCATGACTGAAAATTTTGTCAATCATTTACCAGGTTTTCCACATTTTCCAGGACACATGGGAACCCAGATGTGGTCAAAAGTTGGATACATATCAGATATTTTACAGTGTGACTCCATTCCAAACAGTCATGTTGTATTTTATCTGACTTTGACATCACTGAAATGTAACAGGCGTTACAATTCTGCACTGAAGGAGGAAAGCAATGTAACATTCAACTCAATTTTCTGCAGGTTTAATTTATTTATAAGCTAAAATGAATGGATAGTCAAACCTTTCCAAACTAATATTTCACAAAGATGATGTTTTCTGTCATGCATTGGTACTTTTTCACAGCATTAAATTCTAGCACGGGCTGTTTAATGTAAAAAGTCAAAAGGAAACTTTTGATCGCCATTTAAAAATCTGACAAAAAAGATGGAAAAAGAACACGATTGTGTATCTAATGAAATGTATTTACACAATTACTTGAGAATAACATTTCTGTTTTACAAATATCACCAGATATATTGTTTTGAGAATATTTAGTCATGCATTCATTTCTTCCCAGTGTCTTTTATGGACACAAATTGATCTCCAGAATTTTTTTACCCTACTAGAAGTACACAAAGTTTGTTGACAATGAAGGAAATAATAGAAATACACCATTCTCTTATCAATTCCTCTCATGTTTACTACATTTTTAAGCTAAAAGGAATAGATTGCCTGACTTTATCTTTTCAAACAACATTCTTTCTACACTGATATTACACAGAGAGGATGTTTCTGTCATGTGATGTGACTATTTCTTAAATTTTTGCATCTCAAACATGAAATAAAGTGTAACAGCCTCAAAAGCAAAAGTCACTAATCATTTCTTTCCCTGGGTTAAATTGGTATTTTAGGTTATCCTGCTGGGAGTGCATGTTGTCAAAATTAGGAAAATAATACATATTCCACACCCCAGTTTCCTGTAGGTGTACAATATTCTTGAACTAAAGGGAATACGTTGTCTGAATTCATTTGTTCAAACATAGACTTTTCCACACTAATACATCACAGAGGTTATGTTTTCTGTCATGTGTTACTTTTTTATCCAGAATTCTTAAAATGTAAAGCAATGTGGAATGGTAGTGCAGCAGTTATTGAAGTCATGCGCCTCTGCACTTTGGGTCTTTGATGTCTTGGATTGAAGTGGCATTTAAGTTATACAGGGAGTGCATGGAGTTTGCCCAAAATGAGGACAATCATGCATAGTTCTTGAAAGCGGCTCATTTATTTTCTTCAAGTTTAAGGGAATGGTTTGACAAGGATTACTCACTATGTCTTCTTTCTACACCATTACTCAATGGAGGGGGTATTTTCTGTCATATGGTCTTATTTTTTCCCCTTTTCCATTATTTACTTCCTTAAGGTCTATAAGTTCAATGTCATAAAAAGAGGAAATAATGCTATTCAACAGCAGCCTTTTTACCATTTTAATATTTTTGACTGTGTAGCAGCTATGGCTATATTCAGTAGTAATGTACATATGATGTTGTTCCTTCCCTCCCTCTTTTTTTTTTATTTATTATTTTTTTTTTTTTACAGTGACTAAAAAAGTAATCCCCTTGAGGATGACCTTAACTTCTGCTATATTTAAGCTGAAAGGGAAATTATTATACTGTGCATATACAATTCATTTCCTATTATATTTACAATGAGACGAATTGTTTGAATTAGAACACCCACTACATCTATCCACGTGATTTGCACAACTTTTTTGTTTTTTTTTCCCCAGATTAACTAACTAAAAAAAACACATATTTAAGAAAGTGTATTGCAAATGTGAATAAATTATGTACATGCACATTTTTTGTCTTGGGCATCACTTAAAGAGTATGCAAATGAGCATAAGACATCCATTGTGATCTACTTTTCCCATAATCCACCTGTCACTTATTGGACATCATGTGGGGCGGAGCCTCTGCAGTAAAGATGATTAAGCAGTAGATGTGAGGTCAAAGGCAGCGCATGCCTTATCCACACTAATAATCCACAGTGAGGTTGTTTACTGCCATGTGGTGCTCATTTCTCTTCACATTTACAGCTTTTAGGATGTGATGACTCATAAACTGATAGAAAAAGAACTATCAGCAGCCCTCGCCGTGTGGAAACCATGTAAATCTGTGTCGGCGTTTTCATATTTTGGATGAATTGTGCAGCAGCTACAACAGTATTCAAAACTCTTGTATACTTTTGTTCCCTCCTTTTTTCTTCTAGAGAGCAGGCTGGCAAAGCTGACGGACCAATTTCATGGGTCGTGGGTGGAGACATGTACCCCAAACCTGACAAAAAGGAGGGGTCACAGAGGAGCCTGGATTAAAGGATTTTGTAGACGAAGAGGGGGGAAGGAGGAGTGCAGGGGTCAGAGGTGAGGGAGCGATGATAAAGAAAAGCCAAATGCATGTAAGATGTGAGCGGCGGCGTCTCTAATCGAGCCTGTTAAGCTCATACTGTGCATGTGTCATCTTTATGGGTTTTGAATGAGTAAACATCTCTGTGTATCACAATGGATGTCTTCATCAGTGACAGTTGCAGTGACCGTTGGAGCTGAGGTCACTTTGGGAAACCTAACCCTGCCTTCACCCGTGACTTTTGGGTGACTGGATTATTTATCATCGTCAGTATGGGGGTTTGGTTCAGCCTCCGTCCAGCCTGAGGACAAAAACAAAAAACAAAACAAAGATACACTTTTAGTACCTGCTGTATTTCTTTGGTAGAGAACTGAATTGCACTTATTGCCCCCTGTTGGCCAGGTGACGCCAGTGCATAACTGTCCAGATGTGCACCTTAAATAGAGATATAATCTTAAAACAGTGGGAAATATCTTTAAAGACATAGGGAAATCAAATTCATATTTCAAATCATTTTGACTTAAACATGTGTAAAAATGTACTGTTTATCAG
>JAPTYR010000011.1:12106510-12121680 GCA_029814505.1 Siphamia roseigaster
ATTGTGCAACAACAGGCGCACTGCCACCAACAGTTTGGGAGCGGAACTGCAGCAGCGATCACTGAATTATTCTTTCCTGTTGGTTGACAGAACAGGGGGGGCACTTCAGGGGCCAGTCTGATTACAGTGGGGCCACGGCCCCCGTGGCCCCGCCCCTAGATCCGCCCCTGCATGACCCCATCAAACACATTATCTACACAGTAACTCACTCTGAAGGATTTTATCTTTGGATACTTTTGAAACTTTTCAGATTTTTCCTGGTTAAATAAGTATTATTCCATCCATGGCAAAAAGAAAATTAGGTGTACTTTTTACTTTAGTACTTTATTACAATTGAGAAGTTGTACTTTTTTTTTTACATTTATTACAGTAAAGGTGTTGAGTCAGTACTTTTACTTTTGCCAAAGTATTTTTTTTTTCCACAAAAATAGCTGTGCTTTTACTTATGTACAAAATGTGAGTACTTTGACCACCTCTGCTGTCCTCACAGTAATTTCTTTTGTCACTGTCTTATAATGTGTTTGGAAATTATTTTTTAAAATGCTCATTTACCCAATAAAGGGTTAATAAATCTCCTCTATCTGTACGTATCATCAGTAAAATGCAAATTACCTGTTACACAGTTCAGATCCTGCAGGCGCCTGCTGGTTACCATATGGAATTATGTTATGCTACTGTGAAATATTGCTAAAAGAGCCCTGACATCCTGACATGTCATTGCTTGCTTGACAAATCTTAGCTATTAGTGGAAGAGCACGCCCTGGTGACTGCTGACAATGAAAGTATGCAGCATCTGCGTCCTTGTACATACAATCAAATATTCACACCCTCATCCGCTAACCCAACCTGTTTGATGTATCTTAGCAACCCATGCTGTAATTATGAATTATTACATGCTGCATCTATGTGTAATTGGTTGCTATGGAAATGGGATGTTATATAACAGGTATGGAACCTGTAACTGGAGGTCAGTCACATCATTTGGTGTGATTTTAAGGCTGCTCCTATAGAGTGTAATTTAGGATGTGCTGTTGCATGTTAATACATTAAAGAGAAAACTGCCTTTTTGGACAAGTATTCAGATCTAAAAATGCTTCAACTACTCATAACAAGTAAAAACTGTAAGGACAAGCAAACATGTATGTGAGAATCACCAGCAAAAATGTGCTTCAAGTATTAAAAGTATTATAATTTTGCATGAACATAACTAAAAATGATTTGGGATTATGTGCTCATTATTTTCAGGAATTATTTTTATGTTGCTCCCTGAAGGGGCTATTGTTTTTGATTCAGTTTTTTTGTTTGTCCATTTGTCTGCATGTCTGTTTTTCAGCAACTTTATGCAAAAACTACTTGACTAAATTCCATGGAATTTGCTACAAAGGTGTGAGGTGGTCCAGAATATATTCCATTACATTTTGGTGAATGTAGGTCAAAGGTCAAGGTCACCATAATTGTGTGTTTGTTTTTCTTTTCTCTTGAAAAGAGATAGGGCAAATCAGGAATTTCCTTTTTACTCCTATATACTAAATTTTGCATATAGTTTCTTTTTGCTCTCATTGTTGTTGTGCATTGACATCAGAACCCTGAAAGACAAATTTGAAGACTCAAGGTCAAACGTCAAGGTGACAATAAAGGTGCAAATTGAATTTTGGATCTAACTTTTTAACTATTCATCTTAGAGATTTTCAGTGAGCACCAAAATGCTCACCTTTCAATTCTGCATCCTGTGTGTATAGACTTTGACCTATTGTTGACCCAAGAGGTCAGGGGTCACTTGGTCAATACCTACAAAATTAAAATGGACTATAACGGAAAAACCAGTGCAGATAGAGACTTAGTTACTATTATTGACAGATACGAAACCTGCCATGGGCTTGATTTTAAATGGTTGTAACTCCAAAAAGAGTGGTGATAGATACTCACTATTGTTGAAAGATAGAAAATGACATGTCGGTGCCAAAATGATATCATGTCCTTTGACTCAAGGTCAAAGGTCATGAAAGGTCAAACCCATAGTTTCATGTTTTGAGAGGGAGGCATCCATTAAGAGCTAAAACATTTGCGACAGGTGGGGATGGTTGTGCCTGGAAACACTTGTTTTGATTAGATATTTGGACTTAAAATGCAATTTTTAGTTCATGGACAGCTGTGTTTTGTGTTTAACTTCCACTGACTAAAGCCATGTCTAATGACAGATCAATATGTTGGCGAACAGTGTTAAACAGTGCAGTAACATTTACAAGTTCAAAAGGAACTATAAAGAAGTTTTGTTAGAAAAATACAGGGAAAAGAAAGAATATTGATGTATTGTATTGGTCTTGAATTCTCAGGGATTATAGCATTAATAATAGTAAGCATTTCTTTGGCCTGTGGATTATTGGCTTTAAGATTAGAAATATTATGTGTTTATTGTTTATGTATAAATAATTGTACATTGGTATTGGAAGGTGTATGAGTGAATAATGTTCATGGTATTTTATTGTTAAAATGTCATATTTTGACAATACTAAAATAGAAGTCATATAAGTTTTGATTTAGTTCTGGAAATAATTGAATTACTGTTGCTATTAATGGCATTGTAATTTAGGTTGTGTTTTGTTATTTTGTTGACAATGAACTGTGAACATGAAGATATAACAGGGGTGGGAGTTTATAAGTTTGACTTCGTCCCACTCTTTTCGAGGTTGTACATGTAATTTGGAAATAGTTTGTATGCCAAGTTGCTATGAAAATTGTAAAGAATGATATTAATTGAAAACATGTACTTGGGGTAATGTACTTGAATTACAAACTCGAAATGAAATAATTAACTAACTAACTAACTAACTAAGGTGGGTTCCTCTGAAGAACTGATAGTTTTCCAATGAGTTTTATTGGCAGATATTGTGTTCTGACACCCTTAATTCTTTTTTTTTCCTTTTTCAGTTAGTGTGTATTACATTAAAAGGATAAATCACAAAGGTTTCATAATACTTGCTACGCAATATATCTCATAGTTAAAAGATGCTGTGTGAAAGTTTATTCTTTGGTAGGAAGCTGCTCCGTGGACAGTGAATGATGTGGACTTTTCGTGGGTATAGGAGTTATCTGTCAAACCTGCAGGTGCCCTGAGGTGAGCCCACGAAGACCAGAAAGTAAATGTCCACGCAATTTTCCTATGCGGATAAAGGACAATAATGTTAACCATAACCAAAGTCAACGGAGGCATAATGTCACCGGAGTTCACCGATAAACGTTCATTGATAATTACTCACGGTTAACCAATGCATCTATACACAGATTACGTACGTCCGCACACTGGTGTTCATAATTAGCAAACCTGAGGACCCCTGTAGTATAACAAGGTTACCTCACTGTGCCTGTTAAAAAAAATCTATTACAATAATAATAATAATAAAATAATAATAATAATAAATAATAATAATAATAATAATAACATTAAAACGCAATAACAATAAAATGCATATCAAAATAGTGTTTTGCAAAAAGGCTTCACGATTTGGACCGGATCCACCAGTGACGGTCCCGTCAGTTTCTGGAGGCACTCATAGGCACTGGTTTGGTTTTAGACCATAAGCACATAAACCAAACCTGACCTTAATGGCTAACGTATTATTCAACCCAGAAGTGTACAATCATCAACAAATTATTTACCTTAAAAGAAATAAATTTAGTGTTGTTAAACTATAGATTTTCCTCACCTGTAAAAAAAAAAAAAAAAAAAAAACTGGTTTTAAAAAAACTGTAATTTCTATTGCTGTGTGAAATGTAAGTGCACTGAAAAAAATCCTGTGCGTTCTGTCTTACCAATAGACAATCTTTGTGTACGTTCACCTCATAGACAGAGAGCTGATAAAAACACTGAAAAAGACAGACATACTTGGCGTGAGGTTATTAATCTACTAAATTAAGCTCCTGTTCCTGCTAGCTTTAACACTAACAAGGAATCTTTCCGGAAAATTCAGTTCGTGTTAGATATACATTTTTTTGTTTGCCAAAATTGTGTTAGTGACAAATTATTTTTGTTCAATTCATAACCTACGCCAAAAAAGCCACCTGAGAGAGAAGAATAGTGAAGGTACTTGATGAATTTTATCGAAGCTAATCTTTTGACTAGCTAAATTAGCGAAAGTCCCAAAAAGTATCTGAGCTCTTAACTTACTTTACTGTCTGACTATCCTATCATTACCAGTTCAGACTATTTGTCATATTATTATATTTTCAGCACACAGTATGTAGAAATGTGGTGCTAAAGGACAAATAGATAAAAATGTGTCCTACTTCTATTTTGTGATTAATAAGTATTGAGGTAAATTTTTTTTTAAATGAAGAAATCCAGCTAGGTATGACCTAAAAAACTCACTTCTGGACTAAATTTGTTTGGTTTTATGGTAACTAAAACGGTGGGGAAGAAACGTAGAAGATCAAAAGTGTCAATGCAAAAATAAAGATACAGTATTATATGACCTGGGTGGTGAGAAGGACATATTTTGGTTTAGAAAAGGAGAACTGAGGCAGAGATGGATGAAAAGGGTAGAAGATCAAACAGTAAACACACAGGTCCACACAATATGCCCTTTATATTGGGTCTTATTGGTGAAATAGCCCCTCTCTCTGAAGATCAGAAAAGAGCAAGGCTTCAGGATACTGGGTTTTAAAGCTCAGATGATAAAAGCCTGCCCAGGGCATAGCTTCTGATTACAAGGGATTAGTTCAGCCGATGGTTTTTGTTCTGATAACAGCCCAAACCTTCAGGTGTTTTCAATATGACATGCTGTCATATTTGTATCTATTTTGAGTTCAAGTTTGTTGTTTGTTTGCACTTTGGATCTTAAATGTAGGGATTGGCAAGTCAGTGCAAATTGGCATGTGTTTTGAAGTGTTGCAGTGGTACAAAAACAGGCCCAATGGCAAATTAATTGCAACATGATGACAGAAAGCTGAAATCTCCCTTCTGCCTTTAAACTGGTTGAACACTTGAATCCAAAGATGACTGTTTAAAAAAAACAACAAAACAATGTAGTCACTTAAAAGTGTCTTTTTAATATGAACACTTAACAGTATTAATGTAGTTGATTGGCTTTTTTTCCCAAAAGAAATATCTAGTTTTCTAATCGATTCAGATTATTATCAAGATTTATTTCATTGTCATATATTGCCGAAGGTAAGAATAAATCAAATTACAGTGATATTGTTCTCTGTTTCATGTCCACTTTAAATTAAATTCCTCTCAGCAGCTCATATGGTATTTTCAAATGTATTCAAGTAGAACAAAGATGCATCATACAATAATCCACAGTAAATTATGATAATTTGTAAGATATTCAGTCTACAATGATGACAGCAGCAATTAGTTAACCGAGGAACGAAATCAATTGTCACAATTATTACATATACTTTTTTTTTAATAATACATGAACAATGTACTGTAGAAAAATACCACAGAAAGTGGCTTTTGGTTTGTTTGTTTTTTTACTTTTTTTTTTTTTAATTTGTAGGGTTGTTTCTTGTTTCCTACTGTGGCACAATGGTTTGGTTCTTGCTCACTGTGGTTTGGAAATAAAATGACTAATTTTAACGATGCTTGTCAAGACAGGTGGCATTTGATGTTAAAATAAGGGGTTTCCCTTGAGCCATGACAATGCTAATGATCAAACACTAAAGGACAGATTCACACAGACACAGGCTATAATGACAGGGTTTCAGACTCTTGGGGTTTTCCCTTTATATCGCTCTGGTCACATTCTCTGTGCTGCATGGCTAGTTGGCTTTTCCCATTTTTGATACCAGTGAAGCTGTTGTTGGGGGGAAAAATTGAAGTATTTTCCCAAAGCTTTTTTTTTTTCTTCTAATTTTTCAACCAGTTGCTACTAAATAATACCCATTTACTTAAAACATAGTATCTGGTCTCAGCTTTGTGCAGTTTTCATCTGTTTTATTTTTTACTTTCTGCTGCTTCAGTGACCTGGTTTCTCACAAAATCATTTCTTTCTGTTAGAAACTGATCCTTGCATCATAGCACAGAAAGATTATGTATGATTCTTTTCTTGGTATCACAGGTATCATTCATGTGGCTTGATCTTCGCTAGACAACTGTAAATAACAGTTGCATTATAACAACAGATAAGATTCAATAATCTTATAATTATTTAATCAAAACTTGAAAATATTCTATATTTGTAGAAAAATATGTTTTTTGCATGTTTCCATTGGGCTTTATTTTATCACAAAAACTGTTTTGCCTCCTAAATTGCTTCATAATAGATTATTCATGGGAATTGACTTACACAAGAAGTCTTTCTTAGAAGCATTATTGTCTAAAACTTTCTTTAGATGCAGCTCATTGGTAGTATGGGCTTCTCAGCTATCATAAAACAGGTCCTGAGTTATGTGCAGATGAACAGTTTCTAACCTAGATTCAGTTATGGCTTGCATAATTTTTGCGTTCGTCTTGGCCCATTTATTCTGGTTCAGTTTACAGTAGCGTGTACTGCATAAAATTACAGCTGATGTACTTTTTTTGTAGTGATTAATATTCCACCTCATGGGGTCTTTATAAGGCCTGATGAAGGTTCTCAGATTAACATGCAAGAGTCAAGATGGAAAGGCTACTTTCTGTTTCAGATGGACAACAGGAAAAGGCCAGCTGGTTCTTCCCACTCTGGGAGCTTGGTGTTCTGGTCTTCCACATTTCCTCGGCAACCAGCAAGGATCCTAATTGTGGAAGCTCTGCCCCCCTGGTGGTCTGACACCTGCACAGTGCTCTGTGAAGCTCTGGACAATGTCCTCTCCCTAGCATGTAGTCTGGATGGACCCTGTAGGATCCCACTGCTCAGCATATATGCCATCAGCCGGCAGCAGGAATGTCTCCTGCCATTTGTGGTAACATTTATAAAAGTGTTGTCTTTCTATAAGTACGGGGAAGCACTTCCTCACCTCTGGTTGCTTTTTCTTGTTCTTCCCTTCTCATCCCATTTTTTTTTGTCAAAGATGTGACATCCTTCCTTTATTTATTCATTTGTTTACTTTTTGTCTTTTTAGCAGGTTCATGGTAATTTAGCCAGGCTTCATTCTTGTGTTGAGGAGCTGAGGTCTATACCAGGTGATGGTTGTGTCAGGGGATCAGCCAGAGGAGGTGAGCTGTTGCGACAGGCAGTTCTGGACAGTCTGCAGCAGTTTAAACAGTATGTCAGACATGCCAGTTCTGGCAACCAGACTAACACCAATATGTCTGTAGAGGTGAGTACACATAGTATATACCTTAATCAAAAATCAGTTTATTATTAACAGGTTGTGGTAATCTAATGAAAGACAAAGTATGGTTCTTATGCTTCGTATTTACGTCATACTTAGCCCCTCAAAGGAATGAATGGCAAAAAAAATTATGGCATCTGTGAAACCGTCTGAGATGTATACCAGGACTTCATGCATGCAATGCATCCACTTACCACTGAGATACCTTATCACCCATGCTATTATTGGGTTTATCATATACTGCTATCATACTGTATTTAGTTTTCTTACAAGAGGTCAGTCAACAAAGCCCTATTATCTGATTCTGCTCAATTAGCTCACTGTCATAACAAAGACCTTGGCTCAATTTGTTAGTTAAGAAATGCTTTCACACTGACTATTGTGATTACCATACAATAGTATATTGAATGGTAGACTGGTAATACTGTGGATTGAACCCAATTCCTCATACCTTGTAAAATAAAGTGCATGTCTCCTCTGAGCGTGACTTTATGATGAGTAGATTACTGGTGAGTTTTTGCACAACTCAGTAATCAGAAGAAAAACTGTATCAAGTAATACGCTTCTGAGTATGTCAGTGAGACTGACTGACTGAAAGAATGAATTATGTACTTCATGCAAAGCTTTTTGTTAAATGAATGATGGTAAGCAGCATAATAAAACACTTCCTGACTATGTCACCGAGTAGATGGAGATGCTGGGGATTGAACCCAGGACCTCATACATGCGAAGCATGCGCTCTTCCACTGAGCTACATCCCCACCATGTTGCAGTTACTTGATTGTGGGTTGAGCAGGTTCATTGTATTTTATGGCACTCTGATGATCATGACGTTTTCACAACTTATAAATCAGAAGCAAAGATTTATCATTGGGGTCTGTTTGATTTAATTTTTCTCTGAGTAGCAAAGGTTTGCACATCCCCACAGTGTCCTTGAGTCTTGAGAATGGACAGATCAGACCCATATTTTCTGAAGACCTGATACTGATGATGTTTTGCACAGCACAAGTCAGAACCACAGCTGTATCATTTCTTTCTAGTACCATTCTAATGGAAGCCCTTGTCATGAAACAACTTTTAATAGGTGAATGGCCAAAGCTGTATTATCACGTTTAGTGTAATTTATTTTACACAACGTGAATAAGAAATTTACAAGGCATGGAGAAAAAAAACCTTACTTATTGTGAAAATTACACCAGACTTAAGTAGCCATTTGAGTAAGTCGCATACAGAGACAGTGGAACGCAGAAATTTATCCATGCAAAGCAGGCAATCTACTACAGAGCTACATCACTACACTGTTACCTTGCATATTATTAATTAGCAAGAATGTGTCCTTTCCATAGAGGACATGACATCAAGTGTTTTGGAAGTTTTAAACATTTTTGCATTTTAAACAACCATATTTTATTTCAATTAAGGTTCAGCTACTTTTGTCTCTACAGATCCATTATGAAGGACCATCTCTTGAACATCTCTTATTGGATAAAGCTCTTTGTTTTTCAAGTTTTGTACTTCATGCTAATGGAGGGGGGAAAGGGCTCCACTTATACCTGTTAAACTGGCTCCTTTTAGATCCAATTCAATGAATTTAAAAGATGAAAAAAACATACCGAATTGAAAATCTAATTTGCATTTTTAAAAGCCCTGAAACACTCTGTTAACAGTCCATTTTAGTGGCAGAAAAACCTTCATATCCTCTATCAGGGTGTCCTCTAAAACAGCTCATGTACATTTTAAATGCAGGAAATTGGCTCTGTTCATCTGTTGGTGAGCCATCTGTCTAGAAGGAGGTGTAAAACTGACATTGGGGAAGCTGCAATAGGTTTTTCACCTGTCTGCCAGAAATTACAATATATTATCATCTATACTCTACAAATCTGCAACATGTGTCAAGTGTTTTGTGCCCTCCTTTTCTGGTTTCAATCACTTTTGTGGAACTTTCAAGATTTGTTTAGATTTCTATATAATATGTAAAAAATAAAATTTAATTCTCTGCTCATATACACATACTGAAATACATTTCTCCATTTTGATAAAAGGGACATCAATACATCATATTTTGGATGCAGCTCGCTTCTTTATTTATATTACACTCAATGAGTCATCACCAGGAGTTTTTTTTTTTTTTTTTTTTTTTAATTATTCTTCTGTCTGAGTATCATTGTCAGGACCGAAACCACTGTTAAAAACTGCTAAGTCATACCTCGAAACAAAAAAAAAAAAGAGAAGCAGCAGATGTCAACAAATAACTTTTTTAAAAATTATTAGCTGATATTACAGAAAACCATCTGTTTAATTGAACTTGTACAGTGTGGAAGCCATTGAGAAATGAGCGAATCACTGTCCTCCTTGTTAAAAATGAATAATGCATTCTGTGGATAGAAGGCTATGGATTGTTGATGAAAATTTCTCAAATCTATTCAGCTTGGGGTGGACATGCGATTACACTAAGAACCACTGTTTCTGACAGCAGCAGATATTAATAGGATACAGTACAGACATGGCCTATGTCTGTGCGTGTTTTTGTCTGTGTTTAAATGTTTCCAGCGTTATATGTCTTGTCCTTGATGGTATGCCTCAGTCTTTAACAGGAACTCGGTACATCACACCCACCAATAATCTCATTGACAATCATCGTTTTCTGCCTATGCTAATGTGATAAAGTGGGACACAGCCTGATACTTTATGTTTTGCTCCCATTGGGTATGTAAATGCTGCTGAAAACTAATTTGGACTCTTATCAGATACATCGTAGCAGCTCCTTTATTGTTGTTTTTTGCAGCTTGAAAACCATCTTTTGCACAAATCTTAATCATTGGAAACTTAGTAGATTAGTAAAAACATGTCACAGTGGAAATGATAGCTTATCTGTCACAGTAAAAAGTAAAATTACAGATGATAAGAAAGGAGTGTTTTTTTTTTTTATACACAAACCCACACTTTCACAGTATTATCCATGTGGAGTTTTCTGAAACAGCATTGAAGTCTTCGGAGTTTTCTTCCATCTTAACTGAAGGAGGACAGCAACGTTAACAGCAAATATAGGAACATGTAAGTCGACTGTTATGTCTCTAAAGAACAGCTGGAGCATCATACCCTAAGAATGCTTTTGTTGTGGTGATGCAGAGGCCTTTTTAACTGAAGACGTGAGCACTTTACATAAACGTAATCTTTCATAATTCCAGCTGTAACAATTAAAAATAGGCTTTTGGAAAGAGTTGTGGGGAAGAACAAAGGCGTTGTTTAATAATAGTAAAACAAAAACTGATTGAGGTTTTTAAGTGTGGTTGAAGAATAAGATCCCTGATTGCCTTAATTACTTTTCCACTTGTCTCTGACCAGACCAGATGGTGTTTATAGTATTTTTCCAGCAAAATGAAAATCAAATAACAGTTTGAAAGTGCCTGGCTTCTTAATCAAGCTCTTATTTGTCTTATATCTGTGTTCTTTGAGTGTTTTGCTTTCTTTTTTCGTACCAGATTTGTTTCATGGATTGAGCATTTGTTGTGTAAATCATTTCCCTATTTTGTTTTGTCATATTTCTTAGGTAACCATAGTGACCAGCCAGCATGGACGGGGTGTTGTCCAACAGGTGGAGATGGGACTTAAAGATACTAACCTGGCATCACTGAAGCGGCTCCTGGTGGTCCAAATATATAGTTCTGCAGACTCGGGGAAGGATGCCCCCTCACCTGAGGCCACAGCTTCTGAAACTGAGGGTAAGAATCAAAAATCTCCAGTTTGGCTTGTCTGTATTTGGCTTTCCTTGTGATTGGTGGATGGTGCTTTGTTAATTTCCCCACTGTGAATACATTACCCCTTCAATGCAACTGGTCATCAGTGACATCACAGGAAAGTGTTGTAGCATGTAGGATGTATTACATTAATGCAATAGAAAGTCCAAATACTATAGACTGCAGTGAGTAGCTGATCGAGTATATTTTTTTTCCCCAGATGTTAGTGTTGAAAGTAATTGATGGCGAATAATATGTTTCTCCATTGAAAATAATGACTTTTAGAGAAAGTAGTACATACCTGTGACTTTGAGTTTTATCTCCAGTGATTCACTTTAACTTCGTGAGGAGTTTATGACCTCAGCCAGATGTTCAGTTCATAAACTACCCAGTATCTAATAAAGTGATGAATAATGCCTTTTCACTGTCAAAATGTTCAATGCCTTTACTTTATTTAGCACTAGTGACCTTTAAATTATACTACTAAACCTCTTGAAGTATAGCTTTTCAAAGCAGTTTTATTGTCCTGTATAACAGAACAAAGATGTTACAGTGAAAATGCTGTGCTAAAACAATAGTCTGCATTGTTTTCACATTCCCTTTTTCCTCTTCCACACCATGTACAGTGTCATCTCACTCCGAACAGACCAAAAAAGGTAAAAGGTGCTCCCCAATACTTTTGACAGATGACAAAACACCAATAAAGGCGAACAGTCAAGTCGACTCCTCTACCATGTGATGGAAAGCACCTTTAGACAGGAGTATAACACATAATGTTGTGTTTGGCTTTTCTAACACAAACATGCTTGATTGGTATATGTACTTGTAGGAGGCCTGCTATCTTTTTGTAGACCTTGCTCCCCCTCACTTTACGCATACCATTCTCACAGTTCCCTAATCATCTACTGTTGAACTGTGCTGCTTTGACCAATTTATTATACTGTATTTTTTCACTGTTCGTATGAAGTACATATCTGTGCTCAACATTTGTCACAATTTATAGACTTTGGCTGTACTCCAAAACATTTACCAATGCTCTCAGTGAGCTTAATTTCATAATAACATGTCATCGTCAGTAATTACATAAAGGCTTTAGTGGTGGGAATAAATAAGTAGAGAGTGCAGTGAAGACAGGATGGGATGGGAGGGAATGAAATGCAGGAACTGAAAGAAAAAGAAAGTGAGAGAAAAGCTAAGAAAAGCAAACATCTGGATGGAGAAGAGAAGGAAAAGCTCAAGCCATCATAATATGTATGCTGCATCTGACATACTGTTATTGGTTTCATTCAAATTAGTAGCTACTCGTATCAGCGGAGAAAATGACTGTATGTGTTTCGTATGACGGAAACATATTCCTGACAGTGTTGTGGGTTTTAAATCACTTGACACAGTTATGACAGTTGCATAACACCATCTGCAACCTTGTTTGTTGTCGTCGGCCTTCTCTGTTGCTTTAATGTTCTATTTAAAGTAAGAAATAATGCAGATTCGTCCCAGTTCCTCCCATTAACCGTTCCTTTTGTTTACAGTGGCATATTTCTTCGGTTTGGAACAGCATAATATACTCAGCCACTGTTAAATAAATCTGCTTTGGATAGGATTCAGTTGGATTAAATTGTAGTTGTGGTTGACAAAAACCTTTAACAGGTTAACAATACCACAATACTACTATCTCAGTTTCTCTACAAAAAGCAAAAAGCATAAATCACATATAGCAAATGGTTAGATACTAAAAAAAAAATCTGTTAAAGGTTACTCATGAGGAGTATCCTGTCAGTTAATCAAAGTAGATTTATTTAGTTCTTAATGAGCAACTATTGATCTGAACAGGAGGACAGAATAAACAATAATGATTACTCATGTAAACCTTTGTAACAGTGCACCCATTCACTTTCGTGTTAGTATGAACAAAGGAGGAAATGAGACACCCAAAGGAGGTGACAGGACACCCATTTCACAAACATCTGGGGGAAAAAAAAAGCTATAGGCTACCTGTAGTACAAAAATAACAAGTAGAGATTTTCTGCTTCTGGTCTTATTTTCACTAGGATATCGATGCCCAAACAAAAACAGTACCATTGAGGAGAGAAGTGTTTGGAGTGAAGCCTGGGAGACATGGTTTTCTATTCACCACATTTTGATTACACTGAGGCCTACACCCTCTTAGATGGTGTTTTGCCAGTGGGTTCTTCTACAATGTTGTTTATGGCACAGGGTGTTTGAGACATGATCATCTCTCTTAGACTTGAAGGACTACACCCTCCTATTTATGTCAACACCAGTCGTGATGCTACATCACTGATGTGCCACATAAAGTAGTTTATTAGAAATATTTATTTGCACAATGGAGAAAGCATTCGTGCTGCTAACAAAACCTCTTTATACATAGTGTCAGTGTGAACATCATTATACACTAGTGAATTGTAATGTTTTTGGGATGGATGTTTTAGCACCACTGTATTGTTTGGTAATTATTTATCTGTATTGGTTTGACACCACCAGTCATACCATTTGCATGGTTTAATCAGAGGCAGAACCATTTTCCCTGTATCTGGGAATTGACAGGGAATTATTATTAACTTCTACTAACCTCTGCCTTGCCTCATAAAGACTCAGTGTGACTTTTGTGGAAGTTCAAAATGAATTTTTCTTTCTATCTAACCTTTCTTAAGTGATTTATCACCACTTATTTGTATTTTATACATTCCGTTTTATCTTGCTGCACAGTGTCCTTGGGTGTCCTGAAATGTGCGTCTAAATAAAATGCATTATTATAATTATTGCTTTATTTATCCCAAACTGGGTAATTAATTACAGTGTAGCGGAAGTGTAGCACAGGAAATGTGAGTAAAAACAAATGTAACATAAGAGCAAACACCACACACTACAAATTAAAAGTATAAAAAGATCTGAAAATAATTTTTGATTTACTGTCATTTGTCGTAAAGGAATATTCACTCCTGAATTACAACACTATAGAAAGGGTCATCCTCCCATTATTGGTTAATTATCTATTAATGACCTGGACTGTGTGAGGACTCACTCTGTCAGTTAAATGTTCTAGTTTTCAGACATTTATGACTGCGCTGTGGTCTCTGACATGCACTGCTCTTACTGCACTTCCATTCTTCTGTGCACGCTCATGCACTGATACAAACAGTCACATTTGTGCATATCCCTAGTGACGTTTTGCTCATTAACTTTATTACCCCCCCATTATTTTATGAGCTTTCTTATCCGTCGTTATAATAATAGGTGTAACATCAGCCTGAAAGCGGTTTGCATCCACGTCCTAATGCGTGAACATAAGAGTGTAAACTGGCCTCACACAGATACAGCTTTTATTGTGCAGATGGGAAAACTACATATCATAATAAAACTCACAGACACAGCAGGACTGTGTTAAACCTCTCAGCCTCATCTGGGTTCTCTTTGTAGTCGAAGCTTTGTAGTGCACATCAATGAGCAGCGTTAAACATCAACCACTGCAAAAGGTTGATGCAGACTGTAATAAAAGTTTAGAGCGTTATATAAAATGAGCAGAACATGATGACCAGGTACATCTTGCCATGACTGGGTGCTATTTATATACTGATTCAGAGCTGGATGTTGGAAAGCTTCACTGTCTGGGCTCATATGCTACAAAGGTTTTCCCACGAGGTGATAGAAACACTGTATTTTAACATAATGCTTCATCAAAAGCCTCTAGTAAATGTGATATAATTAAAGACACATATGTTTCCCCTATATATAGTCCCATGGGGTGGGAAATAATTAACTATAAGTACTTCGTTGCTGTTGTCAAGTAGATTTTTTTTTTTTTTTTTAGGCATCCGTACTTGAGAATTTATTTTTCTGGCAACTTTTTACTTTGACTCCCTACATTTTTGCCTAAATATCTGTATTTTATTCTCCTTACATTCTAAAAATAATAGGCTCATTATTTTTCCAAGCTAAACAGATGTGACAGTATGAAAAATGTGTCACTTCAGGGAGAAAATCTGGAAAATAAAAGGAGCGCAAGGTCAGTTTCAGAGTCCTGCACATGTCCACTTTATTTTTTATTTTTTAATTTCTTTTTTTTTAATTTAATTTTTTTTAAACAAAACTTCAAATCTTCTTTTATTTTTTCACATCTGCCTGTATTTTTGCTTCGTGTTAAATTTGTATATATAT
>JAPTYR010000011.1:12183180-12193200 GCA_029814505.1 Siphamia roseigaster
CGTTTACGTCACACCAGCCACAACACCGCCCACCCATGGAAAGACCCACCCAGCGACTCTGATTGGCTCATTTGTTTGGAAATGCGATTGAGCCTCGGGGTACTCAGATGGTTGCGTGAGGTACCCGGAACGCCCTCTAGCGTGGAGGTTAGCGATCGCAGCCAGATGATGACAATCAGGTTAATGTTTGGCACCTTTATCTAAAAACTTAACTCACTAAACGTCAATAGTGGAAGTACTGTGTTAGAAAGCTTTATTTAATAACATTGCTGGTAAATACAGGTTGATTACACTGGTACTTGTGTTTTAAGAGAATTATTAAACTTCTAGCAAGCAAGCAAACTTTATTTATATAGCACCTTTCACAGACTAAAGAGTCACAATGATAATAAAGGGTCAGTTCTTCCTCTCTGTGATATTCATTGATGTGGAAAATATGGAATTAATAAACCCAATACTTTTCAGGTTATCGTGTTAACATGAAGCGTATCTGGCAGTAGCGGATCCAGCAGCAGTAGTTGTACCAAAAGCATAATATCCCTAAGACTCTGTTCAGGGATATAAATATCTCGTCACACTTTAAAGTTTGAGCAAATTTTTCACTGCTGCCAACAAAAGGCAACTATAACATTAAACAATACCAGGTCCCTGCACAATACACAAGATAACATAAAACAAGATAATATAAAAATGCCTCAATAGACAAAGTTTTTTTCTGTGCTTGAGGTTTAACTTCCAAGATTTTACCGATTATTGTTGACCCATTTTTAAACTGAAAAATCCAAGGTTGCGTCCTAATAATCTGTGCAAGCAAAATGTATACTCATAGAAACAATGATGCAAAGACACATTATCGCTGCCTGATGAGATTCTATTTGTTATTAAGTTGGATTTTTATGCGACCCTGTCCAGAGGAAACAAGTCCTCCGTCTGCAACGTCAACATGGAAACTCAGTTAAATGACTTTCTATTCTTAGTGTTTTGTAAGCAGCTACTGTGCCCCAAAAATCCCCCACTTAAAAAAAAAACTTAAATAAATAAATACAACATGTGTTCGCTTGAAATAAGCGAAAAAAAAATTCTGCCAATGGAAAAAGTGAAAATGATCTCAATAAGATAATTTTTAAGCAAGATTTTCCAGATTTTTTGCTGAAAATAAGTTCCTATCTCTCAAGAAAAAGTTACTCTTTAGGTGATTATGTCTTGTTTTAAGTGTGATGAGATATTTGAACTAGAAATGAACTAAAAATACACTTGACTATTATTATTATTATTAATGACTATATTTTCGTCTCGGTTTGATGTGAAAAAAATAATTTTACATTATGCTAAAAATTATTGACAACTTCAAATTTTTGTCTTGGCTTTAGTGCAAAAAATAACATTAACATATGAAAATATTTACAATTACAAACTATCCTGTAACAATAAAATGTGAATAGCCTGAACAAATATGAACAACCTGAAAAGTCTAAAGAATATTAAGCGCAATTTTAATAATTGTCTGCTTCTGTTATTGTTAAGTGTAGATCCGATCCATAATACACACGTAAAATTTAATAAGTTCAGGCATAATATTGTTAAAATTGCATTTAATTTTCTTAAGAAATTTCAGTTTTTCAGGTTATTACCATGTTTTTCTGTTTGGAGGGTTTATAAATGTAAGTATTTTCATAATTTACTGAGGGGTTTTTGCACTAAATTAAATACAAAATTTGTTGTTATGCAATTATTTTACTATTCTCCCCCAGTGGAGATCAAATGTGACGTCTGAAAGTCTTATTTTAAATATGATGAGATATTTTGACTTGAAATGACAAAAATACACTGTCATATATATATTTTTTTTTATTCTATATTTCTCTAGTGTAGCATTTCATCCTAATATTACTGTCGCAGGAAGTTTTTAATAGAAATGTTATCCTTACTGTATAATGCTGTTTGGATTTGATCCTGTTTGCGGCCTGATGGTGAACTCTATTTCATACAGAGTGTATCCTTTCTGTTCTGTGGTGTTTTGTTAGGATCAGGTTTGCAGCCTCTCACTGAACTCTATATTAAACATATGCTCGTCTCATTCAGCTAAATCCATTTATTCACTGTTAGACATGAATGAATAATGATATGCAGTGTTTTTTACTCTCTTACACTCATTTTTCCCCCTCATTACTGGCTTTTATGACTGATGGCTCAATGATGTTTTTGCGATATAAATACCGGTCACTTGCTGTTTACTCAGACCCTGACAGATAGTCTTCAACCATCTGCACAAAAACTACATCTGCAACAGCTTCACTCTTGTTTGTTCCCTTGTTTCTTCAATTTTCTGGCACAACGTTGACTGCATGGAGCGGTTATTTGAGCCTTTTGTGGGAATTCCTATGAATGCGTTTTCAGTCAGTTTGATAGTGAAACATTTCAGCTGCTATGGATGTTCATTTTGAAACACCATGCAGTCATGGAAAAATGATTAGACCATCAAAAGTCATCAGAAACAATGGTTATGCAATCAAGTACTAACTCCTGTGTGTGTCATGTGACTAAAACAGAGAGAAAAGGCAACATGGAATGAATAAAAGCACTGTTTTGGTCACTACAATGACACAGATATTGATGGAACAGCTTAAGTGATTTTGGTTATTATCAAGAAAACATGGAAAATGATAGATATCAGCTCTGAAATTAAACTACTATGATCGATTTTTTTGTTTTTATCATTATATTTGTCCAAACAAATGTACCTTTAGTTGTACCAGTCATTAAAATGAACACGAAATTTTAAAAAAACAAGCACGGTCTAATCCTTTTTTCAACAATCGTATTAGTGGGATGGTGTTGTTACATTTGCTAACTTTACTGATTTAGTCTCATCCCTCTTATTACACTTTTCCACGCGTCAGGCAGCCGTTAAAGGTGAACATTACCTGTCTAGAAGGAAATAGACATATCGTTTTCTCACATAGGAGACGGTGGAAGCCGAAATCAAGCCAGAAATGCATTTAACCTGTTCCTTCCCACATAATTTGTTTTTGCTTAGTTAGCAACATACCAAATTCCAAAACTAACTGAAGATCACAAAGCCATACACTGCAATAATCCAAACCTTATCAAGTTAACTTTTATTTTTTGCTTAATTCAAGCAAACAATCTGCCAATGGAACAAGTGAAAATTATGTTGTCAGATTTCTTAAAATCAGATTTTCTATTGTCTAAAAATAAGTTCTTTATACTTCACTGAAAAGTTTATTTTGAGGTGATTATGTCTTATTTTAAGTGTGATAACATATTTTGATGAGAAATGAGGAAAAATATGGTTGGTAAGATTTAAAAATTTTTTTCCAAAGTGATACTTTTAATGTCATGAGCAGTGCATGAAAATATTAAGTCTTTTCCCAATGAGATGACATTTCCCCAAAAGTTTAGAAAAAAAATCAAAAGAAGTTGATCTGAAAGAATGAAGTGTTACACTTTCAATATGAGGGGGAAAGTTTCAGACATACAATGGGAGGAAAAAAAAAACAACAAAAAAACTAAACATTACCAAGTGTATTTTCCTCATTTGCAGTCTAAAATATCTCACACACTTACAATTAGATATAATCACCTAAAGAGTAGCTTTTCGTGAGATAAATAATTTTCTTTTAGACAATAGATCCTGAAAATCATATTTCAAGAAATCTTTCTAAGAATTTTCACTTGTTCCATTTGCAGATTTTTTTTATTTATTTTTTTTTATTTTTTTTTTAACTTACTTTAAGCAAGAAAAATCTAGAATTATCTAAAAGATATTTATATCTCACTGAAAAGTTTTTTTTTTTTAATGTGAGGAATTATTTTGTCGAGAAATGAGAAAAATACACTTGGGAAGAATTTTAGATTTTTTTTTTTTTCCAGTGCATGACTTTAAAGTGGCAGCAGAGATGAAATGAACATGTCTTTACTGAATACGTTTAGGAAACTGTGACCCACCCTGACAGACCATCTTCTGAATAAACTTGACGGCGGCAGCTCTCTTTGTACGTCTTCTCGCACACACGCCCGTTGGCGGCTGCAGCGCATTCATGCACATTTCAGGCTGTTAAGCTGTTCTGCAGATGTGTGAAAGGTCAAAGAACATGGAGAGAAAAATGTAAAGTAGGAGGAAGAGGAGGCAAAATGTATTTAAGATCATTTCAAATGGCACAGCATAGGAACTTGACCAGAGACATTATAGGTTTGAAAGGTTAATGGTAATAATTTCAGAAATAAAGGTCAGAATGATAGTGTTGAGCATCGTTAAAAGGTCGGCAGCATTACAGTAGAAAGCAGGTCTAAGCAATATTAATTAGAATTAATTTGATCAAGGTAAATGATGTGCAAAGCTGTAATTCACAAAATGTTTTTTTATACTTACATTACCAAAATTTTATGGGATCTAATCTGGACCACTTTGCAACTTTCCTGAAAGTTTCATGAAAATTGATCCAGTAGTTTTTGCATAAAGATGCTGACAGAGACAGATAAAAATAAAAAAAAATAAAAAAAAAAGACAATACCCCTCTCCCTTTTCAGGGGGCAGGGGGCATCACCTAAAGTGCAAGTTTTTAGTGAGATAAAGAACTTCATTTTAGACAATAGATCTCACAAATCTTATATCACCAAATGACTACGATAATTTTCACTTGTTCCACTGGCAGATTTTTTTTTTGTTTGTTTGTTTTAATTCAAGCAAACAAAAAAATGTTAATGGAACAAGTGAAAGTTATTTTGGAAACATTTCTTGACTAAAAATTTATTGCCCAAGATCTATCATCTAAAAATTAGTTCTTTATAGCTCACTGAAAATTTACCCTTAGGTGATTTTGTCTCATTTTATGTGTGATTAGATATTTTGACTGGAAATGAGAATAATACACTTGGTAAGATTTAGGTTTTTTTTCCCCAGTGTATGGAAACATTTGAACAAAATGATGCTTGTGAATGCACTGTAGGAAGTGTAGAACCCAGAGTTTTAGATACACGACACATGCTAAGCACAGGATATCCTGACCTTTTTGACCTTTGAACTTTAACCTTCTTCATATTCATCTAATACCAGTCCTTGACTTTTGCAAGTGTGACACCAACAGTCAAAACCTTGATAGTACTTACTCATTATCCCAGTCTACTACCACAATGACACTATTTATATAACTAAATGAGAAAATCAGTCCTTATTTTACACTGTAGTTACTAGAAATACAACAGAAAACAGCAATAAAAAGCAGTCACTGATATTTCACCCTCATTTACAGCCCTTATGACCTAAATCTAGACAAAGTACACATGGAGTGTTAATATGTAAACAGCTTGTTTGGGTTATTCCAATGAGGAAGTGTGAACCATATAATGCAGCGAATGTTGAGGGCATAAAAACAGTCCCGTGTGCTTCGTGTCCCCACAGTGCCTCTTTTTCCATTGAGTTCACCTAGAGTTTAATGACAAAGACAGAAGTTTGTCGTCGCTCCTTTCCTTTCTGTTTTTCTTCCTCTGCTCTGTCTGAGAGAAGGGGAGACGGAAATTTACTCCCAAAATGTAATCCAGTTACTTTTGGACACCTTTCCTGTCTATGAAGTACTCCATTGGCAGGTGGTGAAATAAAGAATGAGAAGGACAGGGATAAGGAGGGATGAAGGGGATATAGAGCAGCAGCGGCAAAAGGAACAGTGTGTACCGGTTTTCAAGCCAGGCAGACAGGTTCATCAGCCAGCATTCATTACTTTAGTCTCTTTTTCATCACTTTTCTTCCCTTTTTCTGTCCCTTCATCAGCCTGAACTCTGGATAAACACCCATGCCCCCCTTCTGTCTTCTGTATGTCAGTTAGCTGGTTTTTCCTTCTATCTCCTTTTTCCTCTCTTTCTGGGTTGAATCCCTGCACTCCTAACAGTATCTCGCTGCAGTTAAAATGCACGGCCTGTCGGACACAAACCAGCCACCATTAAATGTCGCCGGAGCAACCGAACAACAGAATTAATGTGGAGAGCTAGAAACTGGAGGAAGAAAGACAAAAAAGAAAGAAAGAAAGCAAGCCTTTGTGTCGATTTTGAGGCTCAACTTTAACAGTGTGATTAAGTGGTTGGAAACCAACTGAAACAACAAAAACAGAGCGTGGCAGAGGGAGGGGAGTGGAGGATGAGGTCAGACTGTTTCACTGTCCAGGACAGGACGTCTTTCAAACATGAAAAACTAGGTCTGATTGGCTCCATAAAAGACTGAGGAGAAGGGCTGATGCACCTACTAGAGGTTTTACAGATCAACGGAGGACAGAGAAGAAGTAGTTGAAGATTTTGGAGCCACTTTTATTATTATTAGTTTGATTTACAGACAGCACAGCTGCATCTGACACATGGACATGCATATACACATTGCAAGGGATTGATTAGTTTCATATTTAATTAAAAAAATTGATAAAAAATAATATTATCTTGTGAAACTGACACTTTGTGCAGCAACCAGCCCCTATAATTTAAATGTTCATGAGGACCACATGACCCATATATGACTGTAACCAAGACCCAAATGGGGTCTTAAAGTTCTACTTTTCAAGCTTCCTCCAAAACAGTAGCAACAATGTTCTTCCATCACATGAGACCATATCAGTCTCATATTAGTGTTCTGGACTGAAACGTTGTATATCCTCCTTTTTGTGTGGATAATCAGCCCAGAAAACACAAGCAGAAATGGTTCTTTTCGCTTGTGCAGTGAAATCACCTCAAAAATACTCCAACGTGTCAAACAAAAATTCCTTGCTGTCACATATTGCGGAGAAACTGAAAAGCAGCAGTGCAAAAACATGTTTCTCACTCACTTCATGAGCATGGCAAGATGGTTTGAAAAAGGAGAGCCAAGCCGCCCTCCAAGCTTGTTAAAGAGGAGCCTGTAGGCCAAGCTGCTCTTGGCAAATCCACATGGTTACTGTGTTCAAGTGAAGTGGCTGGCTCCAACCACACTGTGGCTTGCTTCACCAATTATGGCTTTGACCATGCAAACACTCACTCTCTCCCTCACAAACACACACACATGGAAAGTGGCCCATGCCTACCCTCCAATAGTCGCGCTCCATCTCCTAAAATGAAGGCGTCCAAGTGGTGGTGCGGTCCTCTCATGGTTGTGAGCTAATCCTACTGTCTCAAATAATTATTCCAGTCCACAAATGGAGGAAATCAGAAATGAAAAATGTGCTCAGTCAAAAAAAGAGAATTGACAAAAGCATGGATTTTTGGTCATTTTTTTTCCTGTCTCGGTTCCTGTTTTTGAACTGGCATACAAACTGCAGCAGCGTTTCAGTCTACTTAAAAAACAAGCATGTCAAATGTCCCCCAGGTTGTCATAGATGATGTCTGGTGACCTCAGCGGCGCCTGCTGTTGTTGGCTGTACCACAAATTTGCAGGCTTCTGTTTTGATACTTTACTGTACAGCTCCCCCCTCCCTCCCACTCCCACTAGTCCCCGTCCTCCTCCACTTCCAACCCAAATGTTGTTGTTATTGTTCACATTACTACTTCCATGTTTCCCAGGGGGCAATGGGACAGGCTCTTTCCGGGTAAAAATGCCACCCTTGCCTGGCTTTGGGGCAGTGGTAGGTTTGGGCCACCGCGGCACCGGAAGTTGAGGTATTCCACGCCCCAAGCTGAGCTGTGGGGGAGAGTGTTTGTGTGACTCCAAAGGTTTTCCATGGGAGGGGGTGGAGTAGTTCCCCTCCAGGCCTGAGGGGGCCACCACCTCATCCTGTCTCCTCTGGATGTGGGCTTCCTCATAGATGGTCTTACTTCCTTTGGCACAGCCCTCAGGTTCATCATATATATGCTCAAATGGATGAGAAGGGGGTGACAAAGCCCCCTCTGCTTGACCTCCCGGGGGTCTCCTGTTACTAAGCACCCCTCTTCCTCCTCCTCTTCCTCCTGTTCCACCTCCATTCAGACTCAGAGCACTGGTTTTCTGGTGCAGTTCCAGGCTGATGTGGTCATACACGTGCGAATACAAATCTGGCTGCTTCCTGTTGTTGCCGCCTTGATGAAGATCACCACCTGAGGTTTCATCTCCCACTGGTCGGAGCCGTGGGGTGGGCACTGGTGGGTTGGCCTGGTTGCTGGTGGTCGGGTTCTGCCCCTTGATGCTGTCCACAGGGTCGGAGTAGAGGCAGTCGGTGGTTTTCAGAGGCAAGCGGACCGAGTCAGCCGGCTCAGAATAAAGACCTGTGTGTTCCTCTCCTGAGGAAGGACCCAGACCTTTTCCTGCTGCTTGACTTCTGGGGGACCGTGGGGGAGTTCCTGCTCCCCCCAAAACCCCCAACATGGCCGGTGGCTCTGGTAAACTTCTCCCTTTGAGTCCAACTGCTCCACCACCTCCTGGCCCTCTTCCTCCTCCTCCTCCATCTCCCCCTTCCCTCTTCCCCAGTACACCATCAGCAGAGCCCGGTTTGCTGCCTCCAGAATCTCCGTCTGCTTCTCGGCTACTGCAGCTGCTGCTACTGTCTCCACTCCCTCCCGTCATGCCACTGGTAACAGCATTCCGAATATACTGCAGTGACACTGGGCAGTCTGGGTCATTGTTAATGGGGAAGCTGAGCCGGCGTTCCTCAGCCTGGGCCTTCTGTGACTGGATGGCCTGATCCACCAACATGAAGATCTCATTACCTTGTTTGGTCTCAAAGGTGAAGTTACCAGGGCCTGAGTCACAGCGCCGGCCTGCCTCGAATGAAAACATCACCTGGACAAAGAAAAGAAAAACACAGATACTGTCAAACTTTCCACATTTTTGTGCCTTCTCAGTTTTTGTACTTCATTACTTTACATAGGATGGATACATCTGTAAAGACCTACTCATATGGAAATTAAATAATCCTATATTTCTGCAACAAACACAGCTTTTAGTTGAAGCTGAAGCATTCGTATTTAAAAGTTTCAAACCACCAAAAGCCTCAGTTTATGACTTCATTAGTTTAAGAATTCAGAGCCAGTAGAAGGTTTGGATGTCTGCAATCCAGGTTCTGATTGACAGTTCACTTTCTGAGCTTACTGAATACAACATTTAATCTTGACAGTTAAGAAGTTAAACTAACAAGACTTTCAAATGATTTTTTTTTTATGCAATGATTTTTCATGATGTTTAATTATACTGTAGTCTAATATTCAGATGGGTAGTCTTTAGCTTAGATTTGGTCAGTGTTTTGGAGCTCCAAAAAACTATAAATAGATGACACAAAAATAAAAATTCAAGCTTTCAAAACAGTAATCTGAAAACGAATGGGTGACGGTGCATGCGCCCTTTTCACACTTTGAAAACTCTGCACATGTTGGCAAAGTCCAGTTCTGATGAAAAAGGCTTGACACATACAAAAGTAAATACCATCTTTTGTTATAGGATATTTTTAGATCGTTTCTACAAGCTGTGACGAACGCAACCACAGCCAAGTGACAGGAAATTATTGTCTGTTGTTTGATGTTGCACTTCTGACCACATGCAAACATACTGCTGATAAAAATATTATTTGCGCTTCGTAAGTATGATGGGCCTTTCTCACCTGAGTTTAAATTAACACACTAAATGTCCTCACTTGTTAGTTATCACACATCCGTTGTCTTACAAGCACAATTCCGTGTGTCGTACACCCACCCGGTCTCTCCCATATCTCCTCAGCAGCTTATAAGGCCACACTTGGATGTTCCTTTTGGTCTTTGGCTCCTTTAGAATTAAGGAGTCATTCTCGGCTTTGAGCCAGTAATTACCAGCCAGTCCACAGCGCTCTGATGCTTCCGTACGCTGGATGCACACCCAGAACTCATTCACTGAAAGAAAAAATATATTGTGAATTAAAAAGTCCTTTAAGAATCACTTTGGGAACTAGAAAAGCACTCTGAGAGCACAGACCGCTGCCAAAACATAAGGGCACCCCGATTTTTCGAAGAATCGTGATAAAATTCGCATTCTGGATCTGATACGGATCAATCTTGGTGATGTGATAGGGAACCACCCCCTTAATAAGTGTCTTTAATTTCATA
>JAPTYR010000011.1:12218975-12234320 GCA_029814505.1 Siphamia roseigaster
ACCAATCAGAATGGAAATTGGTTGAGAAATGAGAGAGGAGATACGATTTTAGTGGATTGTGGACGACGACGACGGACGAACGACGGACGCATCACCACGGCATAAGCTCATCCGGATGAGCTATAAAAGACACTAAAACAAATAAAATCCATTTGTCATGTTGGATTAAACACCAGGGAGTAGAAGTGAGTTTCAAGTGGGGTTTTAAAAGTAGACAGTGAAGGGACCTGTCTAAGGTGCAAAGGCAGATGGTTCCATAAAACTGGAGCCGCCACAGAGAGTAGCCATAATTAGTTAAATGAAGCAAAGTAGAACATGATGCATCACCTACCTTCAGCCAGCTTCTTACAGAAACCAGCAAAATACGACTTCTGGAAGTTTCTATAGAGGTGTGGCAGCATGCCCATCAAATCTGACACCTGAGAAGAATTGAATATTTTTTTCCCCCACGTCTTTTTAGCCGTAACAGAAGAGAAACAACTGAGTAGGTTGTTGCAGTCTGACCTGATAATACTCCTCCATGGCTTTTCTGACATGTGTAATGTCATGAGGAGGAGGAGCCATTTTGTCTTTGGCATCAAACACCGTCTTCACAGCCAAGTGAGAGATCCAGAATGCTGGCAAGGAAATTGTAATCAACACATCAATTTTCATGTATATTCTTCTATTTACAAGGTTTTTGCAGTTTCAAGACTTATTAAAGTATATATAGCTATTCACCCACATAATTGTTTACACAATCATTTATTAATAATCAAGTTATTATTTCTAGAAACAACTTTTTTTATGATAGGAGATGCCATTTCCATCCACAAACCCCATACTCACTGGGTGAATGCTGATAAATTAGGACCAGGCTACAAAGTTTGCATTAACGTTGGTTTTATTTCTTGTTTTGGTGATGTTGTTTCGGACAGAATGAAATTAATGTGCATTTATAAAGTAATGTTAACTTGACAAGACTTTTCAACAACATATTTAAGACAGTGTTGGGTTTTAGATTTTTTTTACATTGAAAAGAGCGTAATTAGAAATGCAGGGCTGTTACATATTAATGTACGTGTTGCCACGGTTACCTCCTCCTTCATCACCCATCATGTGACCCCAGCCTCCACAGCCAATCTGTGAGCCATCAGGGTTGATTAACTTGCAGTTTGAGCCTGTCCCTGATATGAGCACGATACCTCCTGCAGAACAAAACAACAATCTGAACTCTGAACAGTCATATTACATGATATGATAATATGATAAAGGGAGGTTTTTATTAAAGTTAAGACTGACACATGATACCAACTTGATATAACCACGCCTAAAGGTGTAAAGTATCAAACCACACCCTGGTATACTGATTCCAAGTCCAGGTTTATCTATAGTTTGCATGAAACCAAGCTTTACATGTCATCAGCTGCTGTTGAGGTGGAAGATTTTAGTCATTAAATACACAAAAATAAGATATTTTACCCCGATCAGTCGCAGTAGCCATGGCTCCAACGGCATCAGTGGTGATAAAGTAGTGTTGGCTGAGACA
The DNA here is from genome assembly GCA_029814505.1 of Siphamia roseigaster. Taxonomy (NCBI): domain Eukaryota; kingdom Metazoa; phylum Chordata; class Actinopteri; order Kurtiformes; family Apogonidae; genus Siphamia; species Siphamia roseigaster. The sequence continues at coordinate 12,220,504 of JAPTYR010000011.1, forward strand.
GGGGAATCTTTCTTTCATTTGAGTGATCAACTTGTCAATGGCTTCCTTCTGCTCACCTCCACTCAGAGACATACCCTAAACACAGACCACAAGAAGAAGACCATCAAATCTTTAATACAAGTAAAAATTGCAATAACCTCATCTAAAAATGCTCAACAGTAAAATATGACATCAAAATGTACTTAAAGTGCTCACTGTAGCACTTTACTGTATACAGAATTTCCATTTTGTCTTAAATGTTGCAGGTGCCAAGAAAAAACTTTATCATTTAATTGTAGTGAAGTTTCATCCATATAAATACAACTAAATTGAACATTACCTACTTGGAGCAAATACACTGGAGTGAAAAGTAAAATATTTGCATCCGCACCCGAGTGAAATATAACTATAATGAAATGGATAATTGAAATACTGAGCAACTTTTTATCTGTACTAATTTGTTTAGGTTTTCGATAATTTTTCTAAGATCAAACACACACAGATTTGGGAGACTCTCATGTTTCTTTGGTTCATTTACAGTTCTTTGGCGGAGAATGAATAAATTCTGTGTGAATTAATTTGTTGGGTTTTTTGGTTGTTTGTCTGTCAGAGCATGCAGTCGATGTTTGAGACTTCCACTTGAATTACTGTCAAATCTTTACCACAAATTAAGGACAATACTATGATGAATGTGCACAATGTTCACTTTACAGTGCTTTAATGTCCCAATAAGGCCTATGTCGTATCTGTGAAAAGCTGAAGAATTCCACTTTATATTAGTTTTTTAAGTTTAGGGGTATAATTAGTGCTTCAAAAGTTATTATTTTGACAACAGATCGTGTAGTCATTCTTGGACATACAAGCATTTGACTGTGAGAATTACCAGAGAGTACAACGGCGTATTTGGATCCAGTCCTGCTGCTGTCTTGGCTCTCTGCACCATGTCATTTATAGTTTCAATGCATTTGTCCACCCCCACCAGCTGTGACATACACACAAAAACTTTCCATTAGTTTTCAGCTAATTCCTCTAATGATCAAGGCTCCATTTCTCCTGCAATTTATTCATTACTTCTGCTCACCCAGTGGTTGGTAGATGGTCCTTCAGTCTCTGCCAGGATCTTCCCATTTCCAGACACAAGGATGGCTTTAGAATGGGTCCCTCCACTGAACACACACAGAGTAACATAATTTCATATACATTGATAAAACAAAAACAACATTAATGCCAATATGACGTTGAAATAGACGATAATAATGTTGATGCATTTGAGGTAGCAGGAATACATACTTTGTTGTAATGAAAGTATTAAAAATATTTAATAAGTAACTGAAACTACAGATGAGACAGATCACGAGACAGACATAAGTTCAGTCATTGCTGAATCGGTTTTACTTTCATTACAAAAATTACGCTCAATTTCATGTCGACAACATGTACTGACGGCCGACACTAATATGAAACACTGGAATTATTTTGTAAGTTCAAAAAAAAAAAAAAGGAAAATGTTTAACTTTTGTTTTTTAAATTATTCTCACCCCTCTATTCCACCGAACACCGATGCCATGTCTAACTTCCTGTTTTGGTCCAGGTAAATATCGCGAGATCAGCAGCCGAACTTCAACCTGCAATGAAGCCAGTGACCACAAGATGGCCGCTGCGCTTTTCCCTGTCACATTAATGAAGTTAACCATATAATTTAGGATGTATTACAGGTGTTATACACATAAACATTACCTTTGTAAAAAAAAAAAACAAAAAAAACAATTGATGTCGCAATTTATATGGAGGGCACAGAAAAACCAGGCTATACATTGGTATATGCAGTCCACATTACAGTAAACAAAAAAAATATGTAACTTCTTTCATTCACCATATTTTGATTTACTGGGAAAAATATTCTGAGCAAGCAATTACTGTACGGATTTTAATTTTATATTCAAATGTGTCCTTGTAGCATTAATACCAGTACTGTTGAACTGTATAGTCTGTATAAAGTACATGAGTAAATTATTGGAAGGGTAGAAACAAAAGGGTTAAACATATGATGGCTGAGCATATGTGGGTATGCATCCATGTTCTATATTATTTGGTCAGGCAAAGTAAGTAGTTCGATGTTTTCCAATTACATTTTATTAAACTATTTATCCACCACAATCTGTACCCATTAGAAGAAATTATGTACACTTTACATCCATCTGCTTACATTCATTTTTTTTTTTTTAATTATTTTGTTCATCATGGGTGTAGTGCTGTAATCTTAAGTACAAAGAAAATACTTCTCAAAAGTGTGGTGACAAATAGTTCCGCAGCCATCACAAGTTAGAAATACAACAGATTTACTATAACACAGCTAATTGACATATCAAACAGTTACAGAGCAATTAAGTCACTGCAGCTTCCCTTAAGAAATTAATGAATCAAAAAGGTTCATCAGGCTTCACTTATCTGGACCAGAATGAGACAAGAGACAAAAAAAAGCATTTGTCTTTAACATCTTTATTCATCTTTTTTCATTATTTTTATTTGTAATGAAATTCATTCTCTGTTGTGTCTTCCGGACCTTATTTTCCTTTTTCTTTTTATTAAACGGCTTCGGTCATCTAACTCAAACAAAATCACCAAAAATGATTTTATGTTGTACAATCCACCTGGCGGACATTCCTATTGGCTTCACCAAGGCGCCATTCAACCGCTGTGGTTTATCCCCCTGTGAGGAAGGTCCGAGTCTTCACTTACACTGTTGTACTACTGATCGAGTCAAAGCTGCACGGATGGATAAAGTACTCTCATCAGGTGACTATTTCTAAATGAAAGCAAGTACAAGTGTCCACATAACACGTAGCAGTGAAATGCTTTAAGAAATTATGGCTAGTGTTGCCACCACAAAAAGAAACGTGGTCTATTTTCCATGATCAAGTGAAAATTAAAAATGTCAAGGTTATTCCCTGTGTAACACTTCTGTCGATTTTATGAGACGAAAACCTCAGTCAACTCATTTCTTGGTTATTGTTTATGAGAGTTCATGAAAAGCACCATCACATTTATAGCTCTATTGTATGTGCTCACAAATGGCTAGAAATTTATATATGCTTTTTGGAAAGAAAAAAAACAAAAAAACAACAAACCAGACCACAATTGAGATCTATGGTTTAAGTAAAAAAAAAAAAAAACCCTCCTTGTTAGAAGTCAACCTACGTTTTCAGACGGGGAGAAGAGCGGGGAGCCAATAGTGTCAGCCAGATGGGTCACTTAGAGCTTTAATCTGGCTGTGAAAGTACCGTCTCCTCGCGTTTCCTACTACAAACAGCTGAATGGACACCAGTGGCTACTATACCCAGCAGAGACACAAAACGCCTCATCCTCAAAAACACATGAAGAAATAAAGAATAGAGGAGGAGAGGCTACTTGAAAACCTGATTCAGATATGGACACTTGATCTGATGCTGGACAAACCAAGTTGTCCCGGCAGAAGGAGACAGCAGCTGAGTTCCAGACTGAATACTGCCCTGTAACAAATTTGCTCACTACACCTCATAAATCTAAAGCAAGGCTCAAACAAATGAAGCCATGAACAAAAAAAAGAAAAACTGTGAAAAAGCTCTGCCCTTCGCCCCGAGAATATGGTTTTCCTGCTCATATAATAAAGCATAATATGGGAATATGACACCCCTTCATAACTGGACATAAAGAAACCAGGACACGGGGAAATGAATCTCTTCCATGACTTACACCCGTTTGTTCAAAACAAGTGTGGAGATACTGTGGGCTTGTATTTGGTTTGAAACAAAGCTGCTGCAGATACAAATAAGAACCCGCAACCTGGGTTTGACTGACGAAGATGTGTTTTCAGAGCAGCCACAGATTCCCACCGAGTACCCTTGTAATTATAGTCACTCTCTAACCTCACTGTAATGGAATCCATCAACCCTGTGGCAATGTTTTTCAGCTTTGATAGCACACATATTAAGTCTCTGATGTAAATTTTCAAGCATGACTTTGAGGATTTCCCCCTCCCAGTATCACTCCTTGGTAGCTGCCTCAGGTCTAAGGGACAGTGGTGAGATCTGTGAGCTCTGTCAACATCAACAATGTCATCTGAAATGCAATGATGAGCTAGCGCCCTCTGCAGGACGATGCTGGTATTACACCCCTCCCCCACCCCTGTTCCCAATGTCCCTCAGTTTACAAGAAACAAACAGGAAATAAAAAGAGTAAAGAAACAAAAAGAAGAGAAAGAAAAAGAAATCCCCCCACCCCCCGACTGGGCCTGCCAGCACGCCATTGACTTCAAGTGTGTCTGTGTGTGTTTTATTTGTGTGTCATATCAGTGTGTGCGCGGCCATGGCCGCCAGAGTCTCTGAGAAGATGTGATAACTGGTGTTTGTGTGTGCGTGCACGAAGGCTCCATGGGGGTGAGGGGGACTCCTAGTATTTCTTCCCCGGGATGAATTCCTTTGCTTCGGGATTCAAGACGCTCTTCCTCTGCAGAAAAGCAAAAAGAGGAGGGACATTTAATATTTGACACAAAATGTTTGAATCATACATACAACCCATGCGTCATTTAAAAACAGTAAATTAAAAAAATAAAATAAAAATCACATAACTGGAACGACTGTCAGTTTATGTAAATGTCACTAAGGACCACAGAATTAAAGATTCCCAGTAGAGATAATAAACAATGGCAGAAGGAAGTCAAACAACAACATACTTAGGACTAACATAACCACTAATTAATGTTATGTATCCACAGACTGTTACTAAATAAACTAGAAAGCTAATTTTTTCACACATTTTGTTATGGCATCATCAAGTCTTCTTCAAATTAAGGTGCATAGTTTCAATTCTACCCGTTAGCTCTGTTTTTAGACAGAAACCATCAACAGTAAAACCACATATCACCTCAGTTGTCCAAACAAGGTCAGGTCTGTCACAGTTTAGTCTGAGCCGTGGATCAACAAACATCCAACTTAGCCAAGAATCACACAATACCTTCATAAACCTCATAATCAAATTCGTGTATAAAAAAAGCCCCCATCTCAGCATCAAACACCTTTTGATTTCAAATTGGAGCCGTGTCCAGTGAAAAAAACAACAACAAAGCTTCCAGCTTTTACCACTGTCACTTTCTTTGACTCAAAAAGTTGTTTTCTTAACGATTCACATCCCGTCTCATCAGTTTGTGACTCACTACTCCCTTTAGTGGATTAGATTATTTTAATGGTGTCTTCACAGGTGTAAGCAAAAAAAAAAAAAAAAAATCAGGTGGCTGCAGTTGATTCAAAATTAGAGTAGCCTTTTGTTTTTCCCACAGTGGGGAAATTCAGTCAGCAGCAGTTCTCTCTGTCCCTCTCACACACACGGAAGGAAAAGTATATATAAAATAAAATACACATACAGAACACCGTAATTGTATGGTGGGTGATATTGCACATGTGTTATAAGTCTATATAAAAAAAATATTGCACTTGTTTTCTTTGTGATGGGTTTACTGGGTGCAGGCTAGGTTGTAAAGTCTGATAGCAGCAGGAAGGCAGGACCTACGATGCCCCTCTTTGGAGCATCGTGGGTGATGAAGCCTGTCGCTGATGGAGCTCTCCAGGGCTCTCAGTGTCATATAGGGGGTGGGAGACCTTGTCCATAATCGATGACAGTTTCGCCACCATCCTCCTGTCACTCACCACCTCCACAGGAATCAAGGCTTCAGCACACAACAGAGCTGGCTTTTTCCACCAGTTCGTACAGTCTCTTCCTCTCTTTTGCAGTAATGCTGCTGCTCCAGAAGACCATACCGTAGAGCAGGGGTGTCCAATCCTGGTCCTCGAGACCTACTACCCTGCATATTTTAGGTGTACCCCTCTTCCAACACACCTGACTCAAATGATCAGCCTATCATCAAGCTCAGAAGCAGCTTGATAACAACCTTCAGGTGTGGCAGAAGAGGGACATGTCTAAACCATGGAGGATAGTAGCTCTCGAGGACCAGGATTGGACACCTCCGCCGTAGAGGATGGCCGACACCGCCAGTATCATAGAAAGTCCTCAGGAGCTCCCCCATACCACTCTGAAAGACCACAGTCTATGCAGCAGGTGAAAGAAGGCTTTTCATATCAGGAGTGAGCCATGGTTTATTGTTTGCAAACAGTCTTACTGTCCTGGTGGGCATGGTGGAGTCTATACAAAAATTCTGTGACAGTCTGTGACACCTGGCAAAACTGTCAATGTCCTCACAGAACACATCCCACACCGTGGTGTCAGAACAGTCTTGTAGTCTCCATCGACTTTTCAAACCAGATCTGTGTTGTGCAGGTGATAGCTGGTTGTCTGTGTACGAGAGGCCTATACAGGGGAAGGTCATGATCAGATCGTCGGTGGGGGGCAGGCACCATTTCATTTTCTCTGGTGCATCAGGTGACATACTGGCTGAGAAACAGGGTTGAAATCCCCAGTAATTATGAGGAGGGCTTATGGATGCTGTGTTTGCAACCTGTTTAGACTCAAGACGAGGACATCACCGGTGGAGTCGACATCAGCAGATGGAGGAATATACACTGCTATCACGATAACATGCGAGAGTTCCCTCGGCAGGTAATATGGCCTCAAGCCAATGGCTAGCAGCTCAATGTCACCTCTACAAACTTTTTCCTTGATGGAAATGTGCCCAGGGTTACACCATCTATCGTTCAGAAAAACAACAAGCCCCCCTCCCTTTCTCTTACCGCTCTCCCATGTTCTGTCTGCCTGTATCAGCTAAAAGATATCCAGAGTGATGTCAGAGTCCGGTGTTCGCTCCATTAGCCAGGACTCCTTTAACAACATCATGCTACATTCCCAGCAGGGGCGGACTTGCCATCAAGAGTACTGGGAGTTTTCCCAGCGGGCTGCTAGGTTAGTGGGGCAGGGTGGCTGGTGAAAAGGGGGGGGGGGGGAGAGACTGCTGTTACCAGTGCCCAGGTGATAAAACCTGTGACCATGTCCTTTTCTCCGTTTCCACTTAAACATAACTCTGGTCAAAATCTTGTGTTATCGCCATGACTTCTCGTGAGAAAAGTCATCAGTACTTGCCATTTATTTAAGTCACGTGGCCAAATGAACTGGGTCTCCCAAATTACCAACTGAGTAGTTCAGTCAGTCAACTTTTCTGCTCTTGTACACTTTCTGCGAGTTGATATGCAATGTATACATTGTAATGCTTAGGAGCTGCCACCCATGACCCAAGCCATGTCCAAGTGTGAACTGTGTTCTCAACTCTTATTGGTGAGTCAAAAGGTTATTAATGTGTTGGTTTATATGGATTTGGTTAGCTGCATTAGCCTCGCCACTGCCTATGAACATTGTGGTTAGCTGTTCAGTTTGACAATACTGATGCCATTTCTACCAAAATGTGACTTGTAAAAGAAATGTTATACAAGGATTCATGTCCATAGTCCTTAGCTTTGAGTCATGGCACTGACTTTTTATGTGTGTCTATTCTATTCAGTATTAATGACAAAATTACAAGAGTTAATTTAATGAAAAATATTGCACATTTCTTTCAAATGTGGTTGAGTGATCTCATGTTAATATGGTATATTGATCACCTTTGGTATATTGGTGTGTTGTGTTGTTGATTGAATGAATGTCGTATTGATTGAATATTGATTAAATACTTAATACTGCTAGTATTTATGAAATTACGTGCTTACTAGATTTATATTGATGTTTAGTCATTTGGTCCTGTCCTCTACACAGACCAAGTTTGGGGATATTTTGGTAGATGGTCAGCTATCAAAGCAGGACTCCAGCCTCCAGACTACTGCACTCACCATGTGTGCAGATCCACTCTACTGCTTCCTGCTGCTGGGACAGTAAGAGGACTACTTACAGCCCCCAAACCTTCTATAGACTCCGCCCACCTACTCATTTAGCCTCCACCCATGTCAAAAACATGTTTCCCCCATACAAACTGTTGCATTTTCCGGTCACATTGACTCACTTACATAAAATACCCAGCGTGGGTAACGAAGAGTTGATGGTCAGCTCTTACGCTTTTCAAACCCTCTTAATCCTTCGTTTTGTCAAACCATTTATTGAATGCAAATTGGAATATTGTGTTGAAATGTGCGTTCAACCTACTGTTTTAAATGACAATATTTAAAAGACAAATGATGTTCCCGAAAGCACTGTTTGTTAAGTATTATCCTCGCTTTCAATATGGAACCAATTTAAAAGCCAATGTTGAGTCTGTGCCTCTCCCAGAGACAATCCCTGTCTTCTTGTCACAAGCCTTTTACCATACAATTAGTGTGTTACATTACATATACTTTTATTAGCATTCATACAATAAATATTAGTCTTTGTACCTATTGTAACTGGCCAGACAACTGCGGTTTTGAGAGGGCCGGTCAGGTACAAATTCCCGGCCTACTGTTTTGGTTCAGTCTGCCCTCGATTCCCAGTATTCCCTTTGGTGCCATGTTAGCGTCGTTAGCTCATCCATCTTGTTGGAGCTGGATCTCACATTCCCGGTGATGATGGTGGGGACAGGAGGCTTAAAAAAAGTGATTTTTCTTATTCTGGCACTTGGCACCCGAGCAGTAGCAGCCTCCTCTTCTCTTCAGCTCACAGGGAACATTGGGCCTGTAGCCATTTAGCTTCCCTGTGTTATAGAGGGGTAACAGTTGTCCATGTGTGTGTAAACAATGCAGCATCCACTGCTTGTTGACTCTGTGACCACCGGAGTGATGAACCAGGTGAAAAGTAACAGAAAAAGGAGGGCCAGCATAATGGTTACGTTACATGTTGGTACCCGGTATGTACAACAGCAAGAAAAAAAAAAATTGAATAAAATTAACAAATCAAATGACAAGACAATAGAACTCGTCACAATTACATTAAAAAATGCTACATTTAGAACAGCGTATTGCGCATGCCCTGTGGCCATACTGGATTCGTACAAACAAGCAGTGTTGGGCAGTAAAGTGTCTGCAGTTTCCTTGTCGGAGATCAGACTTCTAGCTTGTAATTTAATCTTAAATATCACTTCAACTTCAGTATCATGGTAACAATCAAACACTGCTGCTTTCATGTGTACGAGGGGGACTTGTGATATGGTCATCATGATCGCATAAAGGGAGTTTTTGTCATTGCGTTTCCTAAGCCTGGAGGAGATCCCAAGAAATGCCAACGTATGGTATGCGCTTATAAGCTCGAGGGACTTACAGTGCTCTCTGCATTTCATTGGCAGTAAGGGGCCAAAAGACGTATGAAAATCCACACCCAAAGCCAGCGACTGCAACATCTGTACAGGTATGTTTATTTGCTTTTTTTTCCCCTCAGTGGAATGAAAATGTAAACACGCAGTTGTACACAGCATCCCTCATCAAAAATACAAACCAATGAATTAGCCTGCAGGCTAATAGTACTTCGTATTTTCATGATTAGCGGCAATTCACCACAATTAACAATTCAGGCACCTGCTGAGTTCATAAAGGGTGGATGTAAATAGGACACATGTAGAATTCATATCCACAAATAAATTTACTGATTTAAGTGTGTTCATCAAGTCAAAATTTAGCAACACGATACTTGCAACACCACAGAAGCCCAGACTACTGAGTGAATGCTAGTTCAGAAAAATACATAACATTCCACTAATGCTGCTTTCTCTCCACTAACTTTGAGGCCTCTACATAACATCCATTGTTAAAGTTTTTCTAAATTGTGCTTCTCGATTGAATCGTATTCAAATTAAACTCCCGGGACGTTTCTATCCAATATTATGCATGCTACAGTAAGTATCGATGCCATTGTAATGTTTGTCCGAACGTTTGGGCAACTCCAAGGTCATTAATATTAATGAACAAATTTTGACATCAGCCCTGTAACATAAAAACAACAGAGCTTCTGCTGCAGTCAGCCACTAGCGCAGTACCATCTTAAAAAAATAAATAAAAAATGCTGCTGCCAGAGTCCTGACTAACATTAACAAACTGGACCACATCACACTGCTCTTTGAATTACGACAGTGGCTTCCTATAAGTCAAAGGACAGAATTCAAAATCTTACTCCTGGTCTACAAAGCACAGAAGGTCCTTGGACTGAAACATATCCGAGGCTTGCTAGTTCCCTATGAAGCATCCAGAGCTCTGAGGTCCATCAGGGACAGGTTTACTGTGTTCCCAAAATCAGAACCACAGTGAAGCAGCATTCAGTTCTTATGCTCCTCACATGTGGAATAAACCACCTGAGGTTTGCTCAGACTGTCACCTCATTTAACTCCAGCCTGAAAACATTCATTCCTGATGCTTTTTCTTAAACTCTTAAATAATGTATTTTAAACAAACAATATAATGTCTCATTTTAACTTTCTCTCATTTGTATATAAATGTACATCCATGCCTCTCCTGTGATACTTTTGTTTTATGTAAAGCAATTTAAATTGTGCTTTATTAATTGAAGTGTGCTATACCAATAAACTTGCCTTTAGTGGTCACATAAAGCCCATCAGTATGAATAGAATCCATTCATCTCTCCATTAGCCAATACACTGACATCTATTGCGTAACTTAAGAACTCTTTATTCCTAACACTAATGATGCTTATAGGTAATTTTCAACATTTGAAAATAGAAATACTAAATATATCTCCTTCAACAAAATTACTACACAACCATTATGACAACTACAGCTTATGTTTAATACTAAATCCTAAACTAAAGACTAAAACCTCTCCACACTACCTACTGCTGTGAGGTGAATATACGACTCACCGCCACCTCCTCCAGGTTGTTGTGGTGGTCGCTGACCGACAGGCCGTTGAGCTGCTGCTGCAGCTGCCCCACCCCTTGGTTGTTGAGGTCGCGTGATGGGATGAACCAGTCCTGGTCCTCCTCCTCTAGCATCTCTTGGAAACAGCGTTCCAAAAACTCCTGCTCCAACAGCTCCTCTTCCACCTAAGAAACAACACAGACGGCAGCTGCATTAGCAGGGAGGAGATGAATGAACAGGTGAGAGATCATCTATATAATATGATGCACAAGTGTCCACCACAGAAAATCTCCTAAAGTGGTAGTGGAGACATTAAAACATACGAATCATGTGGGTGAGCAAAGAAAAAGTTGTTGACAGCACAAAAAGCCACTGAATGAGCAGAGATTATGTATTAAAGGGAAAAACACTTGTCACTGGGGTGTTTCGGTCTATACATCAAGCCATGAAACTTACATCATGTTCAAATAACATTGGACCTTCAAGGCAGAAGAGTAACTTGTTAACAGCATAGAAGCCACAAAGAAAACCATACAATTTAAAAGATAAAGGTGTGGACATGGCTAAGTGTAGTTATCGGCAATCAGTCGCTTTCAGAGCCTCAGTCACAGGAGTAGAAAATAAATGCAAGTTGAGGTAGATGACGGGATGTGGACAAACAAAATGGTTAAGCACAGTTTAAGTTGGTGTACAGCAGAGATGTTTAGAAACAAATTATTCTAACTACTGAACACCAGGTGCAGTTTATGATGAACCTGAACATTTCATCAATAGCAAAATCTAACCTATTTTTATATACTTCAGTAGAGGTTATATGCCTTTATTAGGAAATCGGACTAATAGCTTGAGTTTGATTGATTTCACACATCTAAAGTGTTTTCAAGGACATCTCCAACAATGGCACTGCCCAATTTTCACTAACATTACTCGTATAAACAATGAGGGCTGTAGACTGAATAGCAGAGGAGGACTGGCTTATAGCATTTTATTGTATTGTGTCACAAACTTTTCTCCTTTAAAGGACTTCTGAAAAGGATGTAGAGTTTTAGATCCTGAGTTGCAGTTCTCCATAAAAACTAGATAATTATACTATACTGAATCATTATACTGCACTGAATTATTACGGATCATAAAGTTTATGACCATGTATAATACTCAATTGTATTGTAACGAATTCAGCTTGTGTTGCAGAGTTACAAGACCTTTTGTGACGATACTGTACAAGTAGGTTCTTACTGATAATATTCACGATTGTTCCAACATGAAATCAGCATACACAATCTTAAAGCGACAACTTGACTCTTGTTACCACGCTTTTTGAGTTGTGTGTTTGCACAAACATCTTTAGTTCAGTCCATGCCAATTGGGAAGGAATTTTAAAACTACTTATCCAGGCAAAGAAGCTTAAAGCACTACCACTAAAAAAAGTGATATGTATATATAGATCCATTTTTGTCTGAAGTCAATTTAAAGGAAACTCAAGCTCAAGCATGTAGTAAACTATATGAGAAACACATAAAAGGCAGCAAAAAATATTATGACTGCCGCAGATGACATCTGAAAGCAGGTTTTATCCACAGCTTTAAAAAATTCCATTTGTCAGAGGGGTGACATAACCACAAAAATAATGTAAACTGAAGAACCTTTTCTTGATTAATTATCACAGCTCTGCTCAAACTTCACCCACCTGTCTGTTATACTCCTCCTCGTTCTCCATCCACATATACTCGGCAAATGGGTTGGCATCGTTGCCTTCTCCAGCATGCCCATTGGCCACCGGCTCCTTCCCCTCCTTCCCTGGGGCACCACCTCCCGGTGTCTTGGCCACCTCTGGACCGCTCATCTCAGCTGGCTCTGTATGACAGCACCGGTAGACACACATGTTACTGCTGATTCTTATAGGATTTTAATATCTGAAGCACAGAAAGTATAAAATCCAATTAAAGGGAAGATCTGGATTTTAATTTTATAATCAGACCACTAGTTACCAAAAAAAAATGTTTTAAAGGTTAGGATCGGATATTGGTCCCAATATCCACATTTTAGAAGATTGGGGACGTGTAAAAGAAACTGATCTGTACCACAGATCCTTTCCCTTTAAATTTTTGTGACATGGGGTACATTATACACGTTGAACATAGTTCCAAAAGTAACGTGACAGACCAAATGGCAAATGAACTCAACACGTTCTTAACTAATTTCAAGGATATCTGACACACACTGCACACAGTGATCTACCAATTACAGTCGTTCTTAATCAGTTTGCCAAAGCAGACCACGTCCCTGCACACAGTGAGTTGCTGGTAACAGCATTACGAAATGAAAAACCAACAAGATTTTCTACGTTGATAATGCCTTTCACCTGTTGCCACAATGAGAGGTAACTAATTTGTTTGAACACACACCTCCTGAAGATATTTTTTTTATACCGCAAAATATACCACAGGGTTAAAAATATTCACTGTCAGTTTTTTTTTTTTCTAATACCATACAGCCCCAGTTGTGATGTAAAACAGTAGTGACCACCATATGCACAAAAAGGTCACAATTCCTCCCAACGTGCTCAAAACCCACCTGGGACAGGGTCCCCACCAGTTGAAACCCTCTGCTCTAACTCAACCATATCAGATGGGTATCGACCGATAGGCCCTAGCATTGTTATCGACTAGTGGTGCAACGGATCATCATTGATCCGTGGTCCGTTCGGCTCGGCGTCTTTGGTTCGGGACACGCGTGATCCGCGGATTGATTTCCGGGGGGGAAAAAAAAGAAAAAAGTTGTGCTCTGTCCGCTCACAGTGGCGAGCGGAGAAAGGAGGAGAGCAGACATGGCGAGCGGAGGAAAGGAGCAGTTTGAACGCCCCGTGACACCCCTGTATGGGAGCATTTTGGCTTCCCTGTCAACTATGATGACGAAGGAAAGAGGTCAGTGGACAAAACTGACCACTCAGAGGTCCACACTCTCCCGACAATGTTGACATCCTTGTCTTTTTGAAAAAAAAAATCTGAAATTATAAACTCAGGTTCTTTCACTGTCCTTGTTTCAAAGAAGATGTCTTTTTATGTTTACCTTTGAGTTCTAATGGTCTTT
>JAPTYR010000011.1:12339077-12350007 GCA_029814505.1 Siphamia roseigaster
TCGGCCGCCTGTATCCGGGATCTTGTCCTTTCGGTCATGACCCAAAGTTCATGGCCATAGGTGAGAGTAGGAACGTACATTGACTGGTAAATCGAGAGCTTCGCCTTTCGGCTCAGCTCCTTCTTCACCACGACAGACCGATGCAGTGCCGGCATCACTGCAGACGCTGCACCGATGCGCCTATCAATCTCCCGCTCCGTCCTCCCCTCACTCGTAAACAAGACCCCAGATACTTGGACTCCTCCACTTGGGGCAAGGTCCCCCCACCAACCTGGAGAGGGCACGGCACCTTTTTCTGAACTCGTCCTGTGCTATTATAAGCAACATTCGCAACATACAGTATCTTGGGTTAAACGGGAATGAAGTTATCTTAATTGTATTAATATAGTGCAACCATAAATGACAGCAAAATATGATAGAACTCTCAGCAAAGATTTTCCCATTTGATTTGGCTTAGGTACTGTACCTAAAGAAGTCCTGTCTTACCTCAATGTATTTCACCAACTTTACTTTTTTTTTTTTTTTTAACTCATGTTGATTTTGTTTTTTTTTTTTTTGGCCTGATTTTGCTTATCTTGCATTTGGGTTCCGCTGTCTCCTGATAGTAGTCTATTGCACATACTTCATGTGCAACCCTCCTTTCAGGTTACTTTGTGAACCATGCTGTGTAAAATTCCATCTGGTTGTATCTGAGTGGCTTCCTCCCAGAACTCAGATTAGTAAAGGTCAGTGATAATGAGGCTTAAGTCAAAACACAACCAGTACTGGCTTGGATTAACATTAAGGCTGAGTGTGTATGTGTGTGTTTGGGTCATGTGCACATGCTTATGTTTGCTGTGTGGCAGTTAATGGCTTTCAGCTGCAAACATCTTGTCATTGAGTTTTCACTTTGAGTGAGTGTGTTGGTGAGGGGGTCTGAATTGTTGTGCCGGATATAAACATTGCACTAATGATCTCTCCACACGGTAGGCAGTGGACAATAAAGACCCCCACCCCGTGAAAGTGACACACCCCAGCCAGTAAGATTTGAAACTGAATCTACTCATGATTTTAAAAAAAAATTAAAATGTAAAGACTGGAACATCACCATGATTAAGGGCACCAGGCTTTCTGCAGGTCCTTAAAAAGTGAAACCTGTAATAATTGTTAAACTGTAATGTGAATTTTTTTTTTTACGTGTGATAATAATAATGCTCATAATTGTTATGAATAGTGATAATAGTGGTTAGTAATGCATGTTGTCCTTAGTACCAATGTAAAATTTAAAATATCAATGGTGAATGTATTTTTTTAGTATATTAATGCAACTATATTTGCTTTGCGAGTTTATTTTTTATTTTTTTTACTGAGTTTCTTTACATTTACTTTTCATTTGCCAGTCTGAATGTATAATTCATTGTAAATTTATTTTTCAGTAGTTTGAACTAATAAACTGTCCAGCCAGGAATTATAAAAATTAAAGTTGCACAAACTGCTTTTGATACAAGCTCATTCACTTCTCATAATTCAGCCTCATCTAAAGTTGTCAAACATGTCATATGATCTTTGGGCTGCGTGTTTCTAATTTCCTACCTCTATTCCATTCACAAGAAGCCCCCTTATTCTCTGTAAATTTTATTTGCAGACTTAATGTGAAGACACATTCAGCATCTATTTAATGGTAGTTGGACAGTCATTGGGAGCATGTCCAATTATGAACTAAGTTAATAATTTAAAAGTATATGGTGCATATTAGCGGTTTTAAGTAAGTTAGTTGCACAAAAACCAGAGTGTAATATGAGAACAAAACAATGATGTCATTTATTGTCCTCCAACACATCTATAATTATAACTGGGGGGAGAGGAGAGAGGTGAATATGCGCATGTGTATGTATGTTTATATCTGTGTGTGTGTTGGGGGAGGGGTTGCTTAGCCTGCAGCTGCCCAAAAATGAAGGAAGAATCAGAAGACCAAAATAGTCGGACATGAAAGAGGATAGGAGAGACGAAAGACTAAAGAGTTGACGACTGGAAGAGGGAAACTTGCTGTACTTTGTACTGTAACTCCAACATAAAGCCAGATGTCTATATTTTAATTTGTGCCACTTTAACATCTTAAATGAAGAAAAACAGCTTAATAGTTGTTTCAGTACTATATATTGCCACTGGGGTTAAGGACATAAAGGTTTGCATTAAAGAAGTCGGGAGTATCCTACCAGATGTGACGACTTTATCAAACTTCCTTTCATACCGACTGCACTGTCCTGAAAATATTGTACACAGTATTTATTTCGACAGTGTTGGGTTTAGTTAATGGAAAAGTACTTCTCAGATGATGGGTGAAATTGTTTTGAATGGCTGCAGTTAAACTCAGGGTACAAATAGAGGGAGGACTTGATAATGTCTTAAATGGAGAGATTATGGCATACTCAGAGGCATTGTGTAACAAATGGAAGGAGGTTCTCACCTCCGAATAGCCAGCCAATCACTGCACGAAGTGAACCTGATTGTATGATGGATTGCCTCACTCGTTTCTATGTTGGGAAAGCCTAAGAGGTGCTTTCTGAACACAACATTGCCATTGAACAGTGAATGGCGTTCACATGTTCAAAGAGCAATTACCAAGTGAATGTTCTGTTGTGGTTTGTGTGTGCTGTAATTTGATAAAGTATCTCTTTTTATGCTTTCATTTTGAATTGTGGTTCTTATTTCTTTAAATGTGGTGTCCAAATCACATTTTGCTTATTTTATTCATATCTCAAGTCATGTCGTTTAATACCTCAGCCTAACGTCGGTACTTTCAACACTATCCACATAGATCCAAATTAGAAAATGATTTGGATATTGTTAGAATAACATTAATGGTGTCTTTGTTTTCATTAGTGCCTTTACCGGTCAGGCAGGCTATTTACATCCGCATGACAATCAAAGTAAATCTGAAGAGCAGGTTTCACAGGATATTGAACAAAATGCTGACTTGCACTGTAGTAACCTTTCTAATGTAAGGCTATCTACACATTCATCCGGTCAGTTATCAGATTTCTTTCCTACCTCCGGAAAGCATGGCTTGCATTTTCTTTATTCATGTAGAAGGAACAGTGAGAGGACAGGCAGAAAGGCAAGTTTTCCTCACAGTGCAAATGAACAAAGATGATGTAAAATCTGGTTACATGGCCAAGAAATCAGCTTTCTCAAGAAATCTGGCTGGGGGGAGGTGTTTTCTCTAATCCCCCACCCAAACAACAGAAACTAGGATTCTCATATCCATAACATTTGAGAACAACTGCACATTGGAACAGGCGATGATAGGACGCCATTCATCGCTTCACCTGTCTCTCTTATTGCCTCAGATTAGTACCATTACTAGTACACTGTTCGACTGATAGACAAACTATTCATCTTAAAATGTGTGGTCTGTACTAGTGCTGGGCATTTTGAATAAAGAATTTAATCATTTTCCCCCATTTTCTCAGTTTGTAGTATTAACCATATTAATAAATGTTTTCTTGGAACTTACTATGAAGTATAATTTGGATATACACTAATATTTGCAGTATCATTGAAGAGGGGAAAAACTCTTGTAGAGGAGCCAATGTGTATAATTAACGTGCCCCCTGAAAGGGGAGAGGATACTGTTTTTGGTTCTGGGTTTTTTTTTTTGTCACTGTTGTCAGCAACTTGATGCAAAAACTACTGGACCAATTTCCATGAGATTTTCAGGAAAGGTGCAAGGTGGTCCAGAATAGATCCCATTAAAGTTTGGGCTTATGTAGGTCAAAGGCAGTGCCAGTTCACCCAATGCGCACACTACGTACATTGCGTAGGGTCCCACAAATAGAGGCCCCATGTAAAGGAAAAAAAAAACACAAAACGTGACTGACAGTCTGTCACGAGGTGGGTCCGTCTGCAAGCTGCGAGACAGGGGCGTGTGTTAAAGTAAGCGTAACTTAAGAATGGGCGTGTTGCAAGTGGGTGTGATGTTGATCAGGAGACGTACTCCTTTGTAGTCGGTGGCAATATGCACTTTAACAAGATGTAATCTTTTCTTAAATAAAGATGAAGAACTTAACCCTTAACCACCTCCCTAACCCTAAAATCTTTATGTCAGCCGAAGTGCGTATTTCTCGAATGTGTCATTGGCTTGGCTGCTAGCCACTTAGCAACCAATAAATGCACGGTGGATTTCAGGTGCACACAGCAACACAAAGCATATTGGTAATATGGTGCCGTCACTGATCTGTGGGTGTGTCTTTAGCAGGCGTGTCTTTAGATGTGGGCGTGTATTTAGTCTTGTGGGATGCAGCCGGACACTATTGTCTGTTGCACATGTCAGATTCTCAGCGCATCACCTTAGCAAGAGGTGTTATCCCTCACGGAACGAAAAAAGGAACGAATTGGATGAAAGTGATCCGTGGCAACAGCAGTCAGGTAATTGTCCTGTCTGGGTGGGACGGCCGGGACAAGTCCATGTTTGACCTCCATTAACAGAGGGTGAGCCCTGGGTCCACCCCAGCCTCAGTCTGCGTTTGCTCGCTTCTATAATTTTAGTTGTAGTGAAGTTACAACTGCACTTACACAAAATGGAAAGTCATGGATAAATATTGATATTGATTTAATTTGGTTTGCTTGGATAGTCCGCAGATGCAAATATAGATGCAAATATCTTATGCCCCGTTTCCACTGCAAGGCACAGCTCGGCTCGGTTCGGCTCCACCCTGACAAAGTGTGTGTTTCCACTTCCTGAAAGCGGGCCGAGCAGAGATTTTATTGGCCCTGCTTGCCTGCCGGACTGAAGTCAGGCCGAAGTCGGGCTGAGGATGCGTAATGACGTAGTGAGAACCGGCCATTGGAAAACGTGCCCTGGGATTGGTCACGGCGTCGTGTGTCAATGATGTAACGCATGTTACTATGACGCGGGGGTCCTTAAGGCGGCACGGGTTTGTAGTGGAAATTCTATTGAGGCGGGCTGGTGTCGAGGCAGAGCCAAGCTGTGCCTTGGAGTGGAAACGTGGCATTAGTGAATAAACAAAACTCGCAAAATATTATTACAATGGTGCAAAATAAATAATCATTCGATAATAATATAAACGATTATCTACTCTATATTTTAAGAATACGAAAGTAAAACCAGTGCAGCTGATTTGACGGAGTTGAATTAATAGTATCTATTCGTAATATTCAAAAACTACCTGAGATTTTCCATGTCCCAGGAACATCTGAGTGATTTGGCCATCATGAGCATCCACCATGATGTGGGGAAGCAAATTTTGTATGGCCACATTATTGATTATTTTGCTTCCTGAAAGTGCAGGAAGGGGCAATTTTAAAATTGAGTAATTGAAAACATTAAAATGTTTACATGTCCACCATTTAAGACTGGACAATTGTTGGTTTACACATGTAGTTTGATTTGATCTCATTTGGTCTGTATAGTTAGACCAACTGGTGACGACAGTACAATATGTTTAATGGGGGGATGAGTGGAAGCACTGGGTCTCAGGCATGACTGTTGAAAATCTTGGGGGTTCAGTTTGGATGGTCCCTTGGCAGAATTTTCCCTAGGGCCCCATGGAGGTCTGAACCGGCTCTAATCAAAGGTTAAGGTCAAAATCACCAAAATGTGTTTTCGCTGTGATAAGAGATGGGGCAAATCAGGTAAAACATTTGCAGGGGGCAGAATTTGTTGTGCCTGGCATCACTTGTTTGTGATGATGCACCGATCGATCGGCCGCCGATCATGATCGGCTGATATTACCCAAAAATAGCCTGATCGGTGATCGGCAAAACATGCCGATCAAAAAAGCCGATCACGTGATATTCTGCCCTCGTGGTAAGATTGCTAGCTCACACAACTTGACAGATAGTTAACAGCTCGAAGAAGGGGACTGTTTTATCTTTTGTTCTCTTTTGTTCCTCAGTTTTATTTAATCAAAATCTGTAAGACTGAACAAACAGAAGATAAACATTACAAAAATGTGATGTCTGCACATACGAACATAACTCTGGAAGCAGCTCATTAACATAATAGGTTTATGAAAGTAACACACACATCGCTCAATAAACTACAATATTAACACTTAATTACTTACAGACAAAGATATAACCATGCTCTGTAATGAAACATGATTCATGTGTTTCCCTGTTGTCACTCGTGTAGGTCCGTCTTTAAAACGGGTCAGACTAGGAACTATAACTTAGCGCAGCAGGGCGGAACACGTGATTCATATTATTTATATTTTGAATAGTGACATGTTTTATTTACATTTTGAATGGAAAGATTCATATTTATTTTTTGAATGGTGACGTGTTGTTCACAAAGGCTACAGTAAAATAAAGGTATAATGTACATTTGAATATTTTGACTGTTTCCATTGTTTTTTTTTAATATGTAGTTAATTATTAAAAAAAAAAAAGCTTTTTATTCTGAGATCGGCAGAGATCGGCAATCGGCAGATCAAGTTTTTTGGAGATCGGTATCAGTGATCGGCCCAAAAAATGGTGATCGGTGCATCACTAGTTTTAACCAATAAATAAACAACGTTTTAGCATACATTAAATATCCAGTAATTTCAGTTTCAATACCGACCCCCCCTGACCAAGCATTGGTTTTTGAACGCACAAGGTCTGACGCCATCGGGGGCAGTCGTTTTTCGGCAGGCAGACATTTTTCGGCACAACTCCGGCGTTTATCTGTTTGTCTGACTGTTAGCAAGATAAGTCAAAGTTATGGAGGAATTTGGCTGAACTTTTCAGGAAAAGTTGACACTGACAAGGAACAAATGATTCCATTTTGGTGATCGGTCTCTTTTCCCATTGACTTATAATGGGTGAAATTGAAAACGTTTCTAAAAACATCTTTGCTTCAAACTTGGTACATATACATTTTTATATTTAATAAATATTGAATATGGACTAAAGAGTGGATCTACAGATCACGACAGGTTGAGTGTAGACGTCATTTGCACGTTTATTAAAATTTCCTTTACTTTTTGTAACGATATGTGCATTAAAACTGTATAAGAGTAGAAATATAGGTTTTAGGAAATGGTGTGAAGTAAAAGTGAAAGTAAACAATAAAAATACTCAGTAAAGTCCATATTCTCTCAAAATACACAGTAAACTTGCTAGTGTAAAAAGTGCAGTGTCAAAGTATTCTAATTATTTCAGAGTTATTCCAACAACAGACAGAGTAAAATTTAACAAGATTACTTCCAGTGTTGGTGAAAATAATTGGAGTTAAGAGGTTTCACACTGTTAGTGTCATATATTCAGTGTTAAAAAAACCGATTCTGAGTTAATTCAATACCTATAAGAGCAAGACGCCTTTCAGTGTTAAGCAGTGCCTCTGAAAAGCCCCGCCCACTGACCTCTGCCCTCAAACTGAGGGAGAAGTTGGACATTAAAAACTTTAGTACATTTTCTAAATAAACTATTGCTTTTCTTATTTCATTCACTCCAAAAAAGGAAGATGGGTGTCTGTTATAACACAAGTATAACATGTCGCTTCTATCATATTAATTCATGTTTACTTGTTAAACATTTTTAAATCATATAGTTTTAACATAATATGCAAAATCCTTAAAACTACACAATTGCTTAATGTCAGTCCAACCTAATGGGTTCATATTGGAACCACATCTGCAGTTCCACTCCACAGCAGAAGGGGGCATCATGTCGTCTACACCTTACTGTATCCTAACCCTAAATCTCAGGTTTATGATTATCATTTAGTCTAGTTC
This sequence comes from Siphamia roseigaster, assembly GCA_029814505.1. Classification (NCBI taxonomy): domain Eukaryota; kingdom Metazoa; phylum Chordata; class Actinopteri; order Kurtiformes; family Apogonidae; genus Siphamia; species Siphamia roseigaster. The sequence goes on from JAPTYR010000011.1 coordinate 12,346,796, forward strand.
AGATCTACATTCACCTTTAATCCTAAATCTAAAATTAAAGCACCGATATTATCTAGTTCTGTTAGGGAACAGTCCAGTAAAAGGCTTAATATGAGGAAGGGAACATTGACTCCTGATGTTTGAAAATGGACGCATGAAGAACAGATGTTCTGGATCAGGGGTCAGCAGTCCTGGTCCTCCAGTACCACGGTCCTGCATGTTTTAGATGTTTCCCTCTTCCAACACACCTGCCTGTCATTATCAGGCTTCTGCAGAGCTTGGTGAGAGGCTGTTGGGAGACGGAAACATCTAAAACATGCAGGATAGTGGTACTGGAGGACCAGGACTGCTGACCCCTGTTCTGGATGATTCCACCTTCAACCACATGAACCCACCTGTGGAGCCTGGTGGATGTGGAACATTTAAAGGAAGGAACCATGACAGAAGGGAGGGGCTAAGAAGCCTAAAGAACCTGGTAAAGGTTAGAATATAAAGGTTGAGTTCACTCTAATAGAGTCAGCAGGATTATTAAGTATCATTGTACCACGTAGAAATGTTACTGCACCTACACTGTCAAAGTACTTTATACATAATAATACTGTACAAGTACATACAACCCAAAACAATCAAGTCAAACCCTGTAGGAAAGTCATTGGTTTCACATAAATCAATTTTGTATCCACGACATAAAAGAAAAACGTAAAATGTATGTAAAGAAGTCATGTTATTAGATGCCTCGCACGCAAGTGCACGCATCTCTATAAGAGGCTTTGTCCGTCCGTCGGTCCGTCCCTCCGTGACGTGTTTTTCATTGGTCAAGTGTATCGTGCTGCTTACAACAACCAATCAAATGAACGCATTTCACTTTTCTGCTCCGCCCGCCATGTTTCTAACCTGAAGTTACGTGGCAATATGGACGCTGTCCACCAGATGGCGGCCACTCCATGTGTGCATAGACGGACACATCTGTTGTCCGCCTGTCGGACTTGTTTTTCTAGTTTTACCTCTTTTTTTCTGAACTTGTATTTTATTCCTTGTACATGTTTATCAATGTGAAGCACATTGAGCTACCATCCTTGTATGAAGGGTGCTGTACAAATATTATTATTATTATTATTATTATTATTATTATTTTATTATTTTTTTTACAAACTGACTGTACTTAATGTATTTATTGCATTTTAACTATTTTATCTGCATTTTAATTGTATTGTTTTGCACTGTAAAGCACAGTGTGACTGAAATATTCTATAAATAAAAATTACTGCATATGTAACATGTTTCAAAGTTTAACTTTTTTTTGTTTTGTCTTTAGCTGTAAAGGAACGATCACAGGAGCAGTGTGTTCGTGAAACATGTGAGGCGTCTCTGCTCTTGACACTTCATCCTCGTTCGTCGCTCACACTCGTCCTTCAGGTCCTTCATGACGACGGCTCGGTATCCTTTAACCGAAACTGCATCATTTAGTCAACCTGCAGCAGGGTTCACTATAATCACATACGGTCCCAGGTTAGAATACATTTGTACATTTCATTATAGTTTAGTTTTGACCTTTTTCTGTTTTTAGTTTTTCGAGCAGTTTTGGTCAATTTTTATTAGTTTTCCTTTTTTCCCTTAAATGCTTTTTCATATCTTTTCCTTTCTTTGCTGATGTTTTCACTTAAATCCCAAACAGGGACGGGATTTCTGCTTTTTTAAATTTTTTTTAGCCTATTCACCTTTAGTCAGACCAGTAAAATGCTATCATAATAATAACCTATAAATAATGAAAGCTGAAAAATTTCCACTTCGTTTTAGTGTAAAAAAAATATATACGAGGCTTTTACTAAAAAAATGTGAATTACCTGAAAAGTATGTGCAATTTTACTAATATTCTACCTGTTACTAAATGTTGTTTGTAGATCCTCTGTGATCTGAAAGTTGTGATACACATGTATAAATGATAAACTAAGGCGTAAAACTGTTTACATTGTACTTATTTTTCTTTTAATTTTTCTTTTTCTTAAATTAGCTAAAATGAATTTAAAAAAAAATAAATGACCTGTATAGTAATTTGGTTCCAGTTGTTCTAGTTTAGTCATTTTCTTTTTCTAAATCAGTTTCTTTTTGACACCTGTTTATCTCCATACATCAGTTCCATCAACAAGACTCAGTAAAAACAGTTTGGGGGGGGACAGTTGAATTTTTCAGAATATTTAAACTAAACTAAATCCATTCGGAATGTGTCAGCGCTGACGGATCAGGGGTTAAATGGTTAAAGACAGTTTCTGGGACAGTGAGTCATTTCATATACACTGCCCAGCAATAAATAAATAAAGTTGAACATATTACATTTCACTGCAGCACCTTTGGTTTTGACCACAGCAGACATTCACTGCAAAAATCTAAATATTACCAAGTGTATTTTTCTAATTTCTAGTCCAAATATGTCAAACTTAAAATAAGACAGAATTACCTAAAGAAGAACTATTCAGTCAGACAGAAGAACACATTTTTACACAACAGATCTTGAAAATATTATTTCAAGAAATGATAATTGACAAATGATATTGATAAATGATTATTGTCCCATATTGTATTAGCAGATTTTTTTTCTTAATTCAAGAAAAAAAAAAAATCAGCAAAAAAGTGAAAATTATCTGGTTACCTTGATTTTTGTCATCAATTTGTTTTTATTAAAGTATATATTAGGGTCATTATCTGTCTAATGAGCCTGGCACTGCTCTGTCTAGGTTATGGAATGTTTTCCAATATGGCTGCATAAACATAAATCACATGACCTGTGATGACTGTTTATTTCTCTAACAGACTGTTACAGCACTGCTGTCGAACAGACAGTTCAGGAAATCCTTCCTTCCATAAGCCATCGCATTCTATAATTAATCATAAACACAAATCTTTTTTTGGTTTTACACCATGCATTTTCTGTAATTAACACTGTAATTACATTCTTTACTTACTTTACACTCCACAGTTACCTGTAGTTACACCTTACTAGGCCATTGCACCTCGTTTTTTTGTTTTTCTTATTATGTGAATGCTGCTGCAGTTACAAAGCAATTTTCCAACTGTGGGATCAATAAAGTACTTCTATTCTATTTTATTCTATTCTATATGACAGCACAGATTCTAAGAAGACCAGATAGGGCACTCCAGATTAAACCCCATTGTACCGACTTTTGGCTGCAGTTCCACCGGAATTCCACTGGGGGCAATCGACGGAGACCAAAATG
>JAPTYR010000011.1:12353950-12370395 GCA_029814505.1 Siphamia roseigaster
GGGCTGATTCTGTGCTGCTGGTCATCGCAATCGTTCAGTTTGTTTGTTGTTGTTTTAGCTGCTATTGCCACAGAATCCTCTTCCTGCTAAACACCTCAACCAAACCATCATGCTAAATCTATACGCTTTGAATATCAGAAAAAAAACTGTACATATCAGAATAATCCTACCTAATTAGACTATCAGAATGTTGAATTACCATAATAGAAAGACCATTCAGAATACCAGTATGAACCCAAATAGATACTGAGGCACCGTCTTCTCTTGCTGATTATAGTGCTACTGGGATGGACAGGGTTTTTTTTTTTGTTTTTTTTTTCATGGGCCGCAGAGTGTCACCCGCATTCCATGGGTGGGCATAAACCCAAGTGGGCGACACCCCTTTCGATCTTGCGTAGAAACGAAAGGCTTTTCCTGACTCGGTCCTTTCTCCGTGTTGTTTCTATGAATGGGAAATACAGCCAGTAGAGATGACACACCACTCTGAAGCGCAGCATGTGTAGGTAACTTGGGGTGACCCACCGGATTCCAAAATGAACGTGTAAAAGAGGGTTTCAGCGGAATGGCACTTTTAATGCTATTAATCAGTTAACAGGGCAGTGCAGTCTGTGCCGCCCCCTCCCACAGAAGTGGGAAACTTTATGGTCACTTATCTTTTCTCCTCCTGAAGCCTCGCTAACTTTAATTTGAGGAGCACAACATTTGTCCTGGTCTAATTATATATGTGTAATCGGTCTAATACGATAATGATGATTGTTTTGACATGTTTAGTGGCAGCAGCGCCACACCTAAACCTGGTTGCTAAGCGACATCAGCTGATCCGTGACTCTTTTCATTTTGTGTCCTTTTGCTCAACATTATCTTTGTGCAACCCAAAATATTTACAAACCACAGACGTCAAATTTATTTTTGGAACAAGAAGAACAGGATCAATTTGGACTTGCGTTACTTGGTCAGTCGCTTCTTCATTTGAACCGTCGCTCATTTCCTCATTGTCTTGTTTACCTTCCTGCTCAGACTGGATGGGTGGAGTCATGTGACTATATGCGCTCCACACAGTCTTAAAGCGGAATGAACATAGCGTACCAGGACACACAGTCAAAATACACAAGAAAAGACTATTATTTTAATTTACCAAATATACCGTCATGGGCAAAATGACGTCTGTTATTGTAGTAAATGTCGATAACTGTAAATTTTCTGTATGTTGCCCCAGCCTGCCACCCACTTCTATTAGGAGATTAATCTCCTGCATTAAGACCACAGGATTCTAACATAACAGCAGAACCTGACAACCTTGCAAATTCAAATTGTTATTGATGGTTGATAGAACAAGGTGATGCACTACAGGACCATTAATCTTAATTTTATACCTTTATACATTCAACTAAATCAAATATTTACTATGTTGAAATTATACAGAACCAATGCATTTTTTATCTGGATGCATTATGGTAATTAATTTAAGAGCTAAAAGACATGTACCAAATACTGAACTGTACAACATAAAAGGTAAAACTAGATTGTCTGTTATTGATGACTTAAGGCTGTATGCTCTAGAATCATCTAAAAAAACACCTAACATTAATCTTCCTTTCTGGTTCCTGCAAATAGTGGAGGATCATGCTGTGAAGCTCAGTAGGTCTGATCTAAAGCGAGGATTGTGTGCCTTCAGAGACAGTACATCTGCTGCTGCAGATTATATCACTATTGTCAGCGTGAATAGGGAAGTCAAAATATCTCCGGCTTACTGTAACCTCCAGATGTGATGTAATTTTGTGATCTGTCCCTTTAAGGGAAAAGCTGTGTCTGCAGTGACTCCATGCTGGGTTGTGTCTAAGGCCCAGTCAAATCAACTCTCAGCCTGTGAGAGAGCGAGTGAGAGAGGGGTGGGCGGGCTCTGTCAATGTGTGACGGCTCTGTGCCTGACACCCTGATAACACTCCATGTGACTGGCTACCACGCACACATATATACAAAGAAAACAAGGGAGAGTCAGAGGGCATGAAAGAGGCAGACAGGCACAACCAGAAAGAGGAGTAAAAGAACTGAGTTAGTTGACAGTGAAAGACAGAATGGGAGAGAACAGTAAACATCCCCTTTCTGTGTTCTTGTTAAGAGATCATTCTTTGTTTCCTTGCCTTTGCACTTTGTGTCCTCTGTTCTGTTTTACTCCAGTTCTCACTTAGCTTTTCTCCCATCTGTCTGCTTATGTGTTTGATTTTTGACAATTTCTTTCATTTTCAGTGGTTTTACCACTGTTTGCTGTTGGATTAAGAACTATATACCTCATTATTGCATGGGTATAAACCATGCGTCAGTTCCGTCTCTTCTCTGTCATATTATACAATAGTCGCCTGCTGTGATTGTGTTTATCACTTAATGCTGAGAGATTGTATCTCTCTGTGTGAGGCTGTGATATGTCCAAAAAAGATAGCAGTTTGTGTTTTTGCGCCACTTGATATGCTCGCAGTCCTGTTGCTGTGTGGGTTTGTGTGAGGAGAATGGTCCAATGCTACCATGTAATAAATTAATAAAAGTATAATAATAAACGGTCACATTCTTGTTTTTCTTCTAGGTGGCTGTAAAGATCATTGATAAGACACAGCTCAACTCCTCCAGTTTGCAGAAGGTGGGTCTGTGTAAAGGAGACACACACACACACACACACACACACACACACACACACACACACACACTATGAGGCATAGAACTCAAACCTCAGTCCTTACCCTTTCTCTCAAAGTCACTCTTCCTCCCCCACTAGCATTTCTCTTCTATACTTTCTCTCTCTCTTGTCTTTCCCTTCCACCCTCCCTCTCCCTCTTCTCTCTCTATTTCTTGTTCTCTGAAGTGGTCTAGTTTTCAGAGAGAGTTTTAATTACAGGAAACAAGCTGCAATTACTTCTTTGATCGTGGCAGGGTGGGGTCTGTCCACTCACATGCACGCTCTCTAACCATGTGCACTTACACAGTGAACACACACACACATCAAATAACCATGCATCAGCAGATGTAAGACATAAAACATACAGTAGTGTGCAAATGTGACAGACCACGTGACAAGACATTGCAAAGACACGACAAAGACACTGAAAGGGAAAATGTAACATAAATCCAATGATGTACGGACATGGGCAGAAGACACAAAATATAAATTTATGAATTTGGTTTGGAGGTCTTGATTTTTATTCTATCCAAGTATGTTTCATTTTAAAGTCTCCAAAAACTCACGAGTATTAATCTATTTCTTATTTCTCAACTTTTTAAACTTTGTTGGAAGCACGGTATCAGTCCTTTGTTTGTTTTGATAATTACATGTTAAAGAAAAAAAAAACTTGCGATTTACTCACATGGGACTAGTATTACCCATGGACGTCTCGTAATTTGTAATATTTGCAGATTTGTTTGTGCTCTAAAGCCCAATTCGCACAGGATTAATATTACCTGTGGACCACTGGTTATTCTGAATAATTACGGAGAATGTCTGAGTTTTTAGTCCCGTGCGACTGCGCCGTGTCCGTAATTTGTGCCGTAATAATTCCACCGCAAATTACATACTGTGTTTTGAAACATAGCTGTCCAGTGGTAAATAAAGTCCAGTGTGAATGCGCAGGTGTGTGTTTGTGATTGCAGTTCCACGTCTGTCTTTCTCTGGAGTGAATAACGTAGGATACTGGCGAAAGTTTGATTAACATCATTTCTGGGGCAAGTGGCAACAAGCTTATCCCGTGTACGGTGAACGGCATACGAAAAAAACCACTCGAAGAAGAATTCTAAGAATATCTACGAGACGACACAGGAAGTTGCGAAATTACGACACATCTGGTCAGCATGTCTATAAATTGAGAGAATTACAGACTTTTCCTTATCCCGTACAAATGCGCCACAAATTAGCACAGAGGTGCGGGGGTAATTTAGAATTACCAGTTGTCCATAGGTAATATTTATCCTGCGCGAATTGGGCTTTAGTCCCATGTGAATCTACCATGTCTGTAATTCGTAAAGTAAGAAATCCTCAGCAAGCTACCTGCCCTATTACAGCTCTCTTGGCTGGTTGAGGATTGTGGAGGCCATGCTGGTGATGATGAATAAAAGTTTTTGTGACTACAAATTCAGGAGGCTGAAGTCATGATATGTAATGGAAAGAAAACATTTAAATCCTCCTGGAGAGCAAAATTATGGATGACTGTGTGAAAAAGAAGCATTTTTCCATCTTTTCACCAATATGTGCAAGTGATGATGCAGAAAATCAGAATCGGGGATTAAAGTCAATAAGTATGAGTAAAAACAGGCTTCACATGAAACACAGATGTAGGATGTTCATTTCTAAATCATTATATTTGTCTTGTGTGCACTAGGCTTCAGTCTTAATTAAGATGAGCTAAAATGGCACATGATAATACCCAATATGGAGGGAGGGGAAGTCTTACATCTATTCCTGTGATCATGTATTTGAAAACATGTAGATTTCATACCCTATTTTGTCTTATTACCTCCAACAAGGAGGTTATGTTTTTGCCGGCAGAGGTTTGTTTGTGTTCAAAATAACTCAAAAACTTCTGAACAGATTTTTCTGAAATTTTCAGGGTATGTTGAGGATGGTGAAAGGAACAAATGATTCGATTTTGGTGATGATCCAGAAGAAAAATGCCATTATCAAAAAAGAGAATTTTGTGAATAACTACTGAACTAATGATATCAACATGAATCCACTTGTTGGATTTTTTTTTTCTCCTGAGTGTGTACTGCTTTACTTTAATATTGTCCTTGAAAGGAGCAAGTCATGACAACACAACGGCTGCTAATGTTGCGTAACAGTGTAGGATTATGTGTCACAACCTTTTTTTCAACTTTGGAAGTTTCTAAATGTCTGCTTGTAGTGTCACTTTGAGTTAAATAGCAGCAGAAATATGCTGTATGCCCCACATAGACCCAGCTTTTCTGTTGATTTGTGGAATTATTTCCCATCAGACTCCCTGTTAACTTCAGAAGGTTAAATTTCTGCAGGTGGAACTGGAACCCCTGGACGAGCAAAACTGCTTATTATGTCTAAAATCCAAAACAGTGCCTCACGTTTGGTTTAAGTAGAGTATTGCTTCAGTTACTGCAAGTATGTCATCACTGTTTGCTTTTGCTTCCTCTCTAGTAATCTGACCCTTAAACAGGAAATACATGTTGGTTCTATTGAAAGTTTTTCCAGCTTAAGTCTGAACTGTAATATGAGGGGGAAAACTGAAATTCACATCTGAAATATGCCGCTTTTTTGTCAATGCTGCCCACTCTTGTGTACACCGAAACAACATGTAATGTATCCACGCAGACAGAAATCAGAGGGAAAAATCAGAATATGAAAATGCACACTAAAAAGACAGAGAACCTGCTCCTGTTTAATGCTGTGAATGGAAAGCAGAAAAGTTTGTCCCATTGTCATGTTTATAACAGCATTTGTAACTAAAACTGACAGTCACGTCTTTAACCATCCTCCCTCTCTCTTACAACACCTATGAATAGCCATAATCCTGAACAGGGTTGTAGATTTTCTTTGGTCTCTACATAAAATCAAGAGGAAAGTCGAGAGTTTTCGTTCAGTATGCTGACCAATAAGTAATTCACCCAGTTATGCCAAAAAAACTAGACTGCTTTAACACATACTCTGTAACAGCACGTGCATGCATGTTGAATATATATGCAAATCACTGTAATATCACCTCACCTCTGGTAGCATATCTGACATAGCACCTTTTGCTGCTCGTTTCTCACAGCTCTTCCGAGAGGTGAGGATTATGAAGATGTTGAATCACCCTAACATAGGTGAGTCACCCTGAAGTTTCCACTCGTTTTTTTTTCCCCCCTCATGATCAGCAAGACATAATTGCCGTATCAATTATTATTATTATTATTATTATTATTATTATTATTATTATTATTATTATTATTATCTACTTGTTTTTGCTTTCACTCTGCTGTTAATTTTTTCCCCATTCCTCCTCCTGTGTCCTTTTTCTGTCCCTTCTCTGTCCACTTATCCCTTGCCTTTGCTTGTCGTTCTCTACCAACAGTCAAGCTCTTCGAGGTGATAGAAACAGAGAAGACTTTGTACCTAGTAATGGAGTATGCTAGTGGAGGTAAGTGTGTGTCACTGTGAAATGATTCCCCCTGAGGCTTGGCACTTTGTATGTTAGTCATATTGCTTCCTACCAGCACAATCTGTGCCTTCCATGACCTGTTTTTTAATTGTCAGAAGCCTTTTTTATTCGTATATGTGGAATCTTTTAACACCTGATAATGGCTGTTGACTAAACAATAAAGCAAACGGTGTGACAAAATGTTACCAGTATATTTCATTTTATCCTTGAAACATAAACAAATGGTGCCAGGCACAGCAAACCTCAACTTTCGCACATATTTCACTTGTTATAAGTAAATGGAAAAAGTTTTTAAAAGATCATTTAAAAAGATATTACTTTACCAGTGACCTAGAGTAGATGTCATAACATTTTGGGAAATGTAGGGCAATTTATAAAACCAGTTTGGTATTAATTGATTGTATAGTTTTGTTGCTAAAGTGTTAATAAACAAGAAACAAACCAACCAAACTAAAAACAATACCCCATGCCTATCCCTTCAGGGGTGTGGTAAAAATGTTCTCTTAAGGACACCAGCTTTGACTGACTTAGGCCCTATAGCCCTTTGGATCCCTAAGGATAATATTGAGTTCAGTGTCTCATTGACCCAGTACTCTGGATTTAAGAAGACAAGCATCAGGTTCCAACACTAAATCTGCTCTCCTCTTCTTTCTCTCATCTCTCAGGAGAGGTCTTTGATTACTTGGTGGCCCACGGCAGGATGAAGGAGAAAGAGGCCCGTGCCAAATTCAGACAGGTGTGTGATGGGAGGGAAAATGTGTAAACATGTTTAATGGATACTTGATGGTATGTTGGATTCAAATGTTTATTTTCAATGCAGTGATTTGGATGAAAGGAGTTTTTGTGTAGTTTCCAGGATTAATGCAGTTATGAGTCTTAAAAGCTGAAAATGGAGAGGGGAGAACATACTGAGAAAAGCATTATTTTCCCCCCAACAACCTTAAAACTGATGGAAAATGGATCTAATCATCCATCCAGTTCTGCGTAGGTTGGGGTCATGTTGCATTGCTGTTATTCCTTAGAGTTCATTAACTGTAACAAACTTGTTTGGACAGTCATTGTTAAAAGTGACATGTGTATCATTTATTCACTAACTTAACTTGTGAGTACTTAAGCTGTCGTCCATATCTAATTTATTAGGGTTATACTGTTAAAGTAGACCATGCCAATTACTGAAATGCTTTAAATAAATTATGATGTCATTAAAATGTAAGCAGTTGAGAGGATCACTTAAATTTTGCATCCCTAGCATGTCCTCACGTTTGCTGCCTAATAAAATCCTAATGAAGACTTCTCAGTGTCTTGAACATGTTTTTCCTCACCTCTCTAACTCTATCCATCTCCTCCCTCCCTCCCTCCCTCCTTCCCTTTCTCACTTTTTCACTCTCCAGATTGTGTCAGCAGTGCAGTATTGCCATCAGAAGTGTATAGTACACAGAGACCTCAAGGTGAGAACACACATTACTGAATTATATTGAGTGTCAAAGCAAGAGCAAGCAAAGCCTCTTTCTCTCTCTCTATCTCTCTCTCTCTCTCTCTCCATTAATCTTCACATGATTTAGCTTTTTGAGATGAAATCCCGCCCCCCCATGAATCAGCAAAGGTTAATCACAAAGATGATATAATATCACTCTTGTGGTGCAGGGGTTTACTCATGAGTCAGAACACATGCACTTTCTGCCACTGCTATCTTCTTATTTCATTGTCCCCTAGTTAATCATTTTTTTCCCCTTTCAATATTTGATTTCTCCCTTGCTGGTACTGAAATTTTGCCAAAACTGAAATGCAACACGCAGAAAAATAATGCTTCCAGGTCATTTTGGTTCATTGTATTATGCAGAATTGTAAATCCTCTTACTCTGCTCGCAGGCAAACCTGTAGACACAACATTATCATGATTGCTGTTACAGAAACCTCTCAGTCCACCAATGATTTGCCACAGTGATGTTTATTTTTGTTATTTTAAGTAACATTTCCAGTAACTGGAGTTGACAAACTATTTTCTGCTTTGTTCACAGTTAATGATAGCATTTATGATCTTAAAACAAACAGTTTTGAGAAAATTCATGGCTTATGAGAATAGACAGTTCTCATTACTGTAATGCATCCCATCCTGCACTTTATCGTAATCACTGCTTATCTCAGGATTGTAATTTGAAATCAGTCACAGATTTACCTCTCGTATGTCCTATGCTGCAAATGCATATGCTGATGAGCCTGCGTTTCACACTGAAACTAGAATAACGAAGTCCAAGTATAGTTGTCATCATGTCTTTGATGTCCCCCTGTATACTGTACTGATGTTTAATTTTTTTAAGGCAGCCCCTTAACAAGCAAACATCAAAGTGTCCAAATTTGTAGGAAGTTCTTAATATCTTAGTTAGTTAGTATCTTAATTAGCCACAGATAATTAAATCTGCCAGGAAAAAAAAGAAAAGCTGGTGCTCATTTATTTCTAAGGTCAGAGCCTGGAGATGATGTCAGTTTTGTATTTAATCTGCGCATACACACACAAGCTGCAGAGTATTCAGAGCAAGTGAAAAGGAGAGCGCACCTGTTGCTAGGCAACCTCAGCCTCCCTGCTCACTAGCTCACTCTAGGCCTAGGATACACAGAAAAAAACTGTGCTAGCTCCCTTTGCCCATTGTGCTGCATGTAGGCCTCAATCTGTTACTCTGTAAACCTAATTCTCTATGCGTTTGGGATTCTTCATTTACTCTATTGTGTTTGTACCATGTTACTGACACTTGTTTAGTGCCGGTAATATGGTAGAATATATTTGCTTCAAACTCATGTCGGGGAAAAGTACAGATACTACATGACAGGGGAGCCTGTTTGTTAGGTTTTGGTCATTGTTTAGAGGAAGTCCAGTGAAAAGCATTTTTGTAAGTTGAATATCATATTACTATATGACAAAAAAAATTCCAAAACCCTTCCTCTTTTTTCCAAGCTGGAGAGCCCCAGGCCAACTTAGAATGAGAACAGCAAAATTAAAACAATGACTACACAAAAGATAAACTGGGTGCTGAACCATTTTTGCCATTTATACCAATTTATACCAGAATTTCTTAGATAATATTAAGTAACACAAATCTCTTTTCATTAGTTATGAAATTTCAGTTCTTTAAGACTTATTAGTTTCATTCTGCGTATGTGTTTGACATAAATAGTACTTTATGCCTAATGCTGTGGAATGAGACACAGAGTGCTTTGCTGGCCTTGGTGGATGCCTGTGCTCTTTGAATGCTCTTCTACTTTGTCATGTACTATTATGTATTTACAGGTCACTTATAGCCTTGAGGGGAAAAAATGTCCCTTTCTTTTTCTACCCGTGCTTTCCCCCATACTATTATCTCTTGTCAAGTGTAGTTCAATTTCAATTCAATTCAGGATGCTTTACTGGCATGAGTGACAGAACAATATTGCCAAGGATTGTATAAGTTCATTCATATAAACCAAATCATTTTGCAGAATAAAATAAATAGATAAATATGCAATAAAAAGGGCACCAAAAAAAAGTATTGTTTTGTCTTTGCTCTTATCTTTTTGTCATTGTGTTCCAAACACTCTGCAGGCAGAGAACCTGCTGCTGGACGCAGACATGAACATTAAGATAGCAGACTTCGGCTTTAGTAATGAGTTTACTCTCGGGAACAAGCTGGACACTTTCTGTGGCTCCCCACCTTACGCTGCTCCAGAGCTGTTTCAAGGCAAGAAGTACGACGGGCCAGAGGTGGACGTTTGGAGCCTGGGGGTGATCCTCTACACACTGGTCAGCGGTTCACTGCCTTTTGATGGACAGAACCTCAAGGTCAGAAGTGGGAGTGTGTGTGCTCGTGTGCATGTGTATGTATTACATAATTGGATGTCTGTATTCTGTGGGTGGTTGTAGTATTTGTCATGCTAGTTTCTGTTCCTTCTCCTCTACAGTCTATAGTGAAAGTGCAAATGTAATCAGATTTGAAGCATCAGCCCAAATACTTTGTTCTCCAACTTCTTTTTTAGGTGGTGTGGCGCACATAACTGGCGCAAGAATTTGGTACTTTATTCAGTTTAGTTTTCAAACAAAAGAGATTAAACGCTGCCTTTGAACTGCAGTTATTCATACCACCTATCAAACTGTGTAGTCACTACCCATATGACTCATTCTGGAAGTGCAGACACATTTTGGGTGGGCGATATGACATTGAATGCGGTGATATTGATATTAACATGCCTGTGAAAAACCAACTGGGCTTATCAAGAATGTCTTTGCACACTGCTGTTATGGAGTTTGGTTTAACACCTACGTTTCTGCTCTTACTATTTATTTAACTCAGGCCTCTGGTTTAACTTGCAGTAATCATTTCTGTCTTTTTAAATGTAGCATCGCAAATGCATATGAAATACTGATGGTGAATTGTTTGGGAGCTTCAGATAATTTCATTGACATTTTATCAAAGCTGGAATATTTCATAGATTTTTATGCAAATTCAACGCCTAATCGTGCAAGTTCATTGCTCATGGAAGGATTTTATCCTACATCTCAGCCATGACACAACCCTCATTCATGGATTCATCTCCATTAGTGTCTTAATAATGCAAACTAATGAGACCCCTCTAGAGGGAAGTGCAGAATTACAGAGGTTAATGAGTTTAGTGCAAGCCATTAAATATGTTGTGTGAATAAAGAGCACTGAAGAAAATTACATATTGATGTGATTAATGTTGAATATTTGTGGCTTGTGAATATGTTAGTGCTGGCAACATAGAAATTAAATTGCATCTAATTTTTTTTTTAGCAGAAAATGTTTTTTTTTTTTTTTTTTAATACGCATCCACTGTATCTGTAAATAGTAGCACTTATTTAATTGAAAATTAATCTAAGTGTAAAATTTCGGAATGTATCTCAGTATTGAGTCATTATCAACCAAATAATAGGCCTTTATCTGTAGTAAATTGAAAACTGTGAATTTAAGCATAGCCTGTATGATCATTCTGTGTGCTCTGTTGCACTCATCTTAGTCTGTTGTTGATTCTCTGTTCTATTCTTCATCCACAGGAACTAAGAGAGCGTGTGTTACGTGGCAAATACAGGATTCCCTTCTACATGTCCACAGACTGTGAGAACCTTCTGAAGAAGTTCCTGATCCTAAACCCCTCTAAAAGAGGCAGTCTTGAGGTATGGCCCATTGCAAAATCCAGCATTTAGAGGCGAAACACAGAAATGTCACGTTAGAGGTTAAATTATTCAGATTGATCAGTATTTAAAACAACATGAGAGTATCTCCTTAAAATTTTGTATTAACACACGAGAGGTACTTGCGTTTCATCTGTTATGTTCCTAACCTATAATGTTATGTGCAGCATGACAGTAATATATGGTATACAAGGCTTGCTTCACCAGTTACATGTGAGTTTGTAGTTGAAGTGTGAAGTGGCCTCTAAAGGCATAGTAAATACCTGTTACCTTGGGATTTACAGGTTATTAAATTGAATGCATAACATTTTATTGATTTCACTTGGATGAATACCATGAAAACATAAACAATCATGTTTACTTCTTGCTTTTCTTTGCCCAGTTCTCCAACATATCCTTTTTGCTTGATCTCTTCCTTGTTTGACCTACTTAACATTATGATGGCCCTGCAAAAACAAAGAAAACTAAAGCCCTAGTGCTACAATTTATTTTCATTTGCACCTGCTGTAGAGTTTGTGTGTGTAAACAAGGAGTCTTAACCAACTTAGTCTGTTTTGATTTGCATTTGATAGGCAGATCTTTTTCTTTTTCCGAAAGTGATGTGCATATAAATACATTTCACCGTTAAAGTCAAGTTTTAAGCACAACTTTATTTGCCAGAGGCTGTGTGAATTGATTTGTAAACCTGTCTGTGGAACATGACACTACAGTTCATTTATCAAGATTTATTGGCATATTGAAGATAAAGTACACCTGGTTTCCTTCACCATGAAAGAAGGGAATCTATTGACTCGTTTTTCTCAGTAACGGTTCATTTTCCCCCTTTTCTCCCTGTTAACCTTTTCTCCTTCTTCCCCTCTTGCCCCTTTATTCTTTGTGACATCTTGTGTCCTCTTCTATTTGTCTGACTGGCTTGCTCCCAGCAGCAGATAATGAGGGACCGGTGGATGAATGTGGGCTATGAGGAGGATGAGCTGAAACCTTACATTGAACCACAGCCAGACTATAAGGACCCCAGGAGGACAGGTAGGGGCACAAGAACCAAAAGAGAAAGATAAATCACTTCTTCTCCCCCCCCACAGTCCCCCTACACTACAGATGTTCCTTTTTCCCTTAGACTTGAGGATAATTTATCTTAAGCAGGGTAACAGACCAACAGCAAGTTCTTCATTCTAATTATAAACTGGTTTTGCTGCGTGTGCCCAGACATTATGTTGCAGATGGGATTCTCTCAGGAGGAGATCCAGGACTCGCTGGTTAACCAGAAGTACAACGATGTGATGGCTACTTACCTACTACTGGACTATAGGAACTCTGAGGTACAATATTTTTCTACTTAATAGGCCTCTGGTCTTATAGTTTGATTTCGGTTTACTTTATATTAGTTTTACAGATGTTTAAGGGTGAAAGGGAATTTGATACATTTTAATCTGGTTTTTATCTATCTTTTTAAGTTCAGTTTTTCAGGAATTATAGCCTTTTATAGTGATTTTAGGTGGTATCGCAAGAAAGGAGCTCAGTTTAGTGATCACACATGCATATATATATATATATTTCCTTTACTCAAACATTTAAACTTGCATAAAATTTTAGCTTTTTTATATACCATTTTATAATTTCTAAATAACACTGTGATTAATTGTCCAGCTTAGTGCTTAATTATAAATTTGCTAAGTAAAAAATTAAACTTCGAGTGGTTCAAGAACAAAAAGGAAGCCGACCTTACCTGCAGTTAATTTGGTTGTAATTTCTGTTGCATTTTCTGTTGTAGTTTTTAGTTTGTGTGTGGTTGTTTGTTTTATCTTGGTTAATTATACTTTGGTATTCGCTTTAATCCTGTTTTTTGCAAACCCATCTATAATAATTTTGTTTCTCATACATATAGACACTGCACTGGCACTGTTTATGTAAAACCCTAGCATTCCCTCTGCTTATTTCTCACACAAATATCTAACAAATGAGCCCCTGTGAGTTGATATAGTGCCTATCATCTCTGAATTTTACTGCATGTATTTATGATCAAAACATTCAGTGTTCTCATAACATTACCATGTAAAAGGACTATTTTTAGTACTGAATGTTTCTGTTGCACACAGTCTCCTCGATCTCCTCCTTATGCACATAATTTTCTTTTTTTCCCTCAGCTGGATGAAGGTTTTATCAAGCCTCGACCAGGAAGTGATGTAAGCAACATAAATGCTCCCTCCCCGCCTCACAAGGTACAATAAGAACCCAGATTTTATTGCTAACACATAAAGCAGTGTCCCAGCGCCCTTCAGGACTGTTGCAGGTGTATTTGTAAAAGCACTGGTGTTGTAACAGTGGCTGTTAGCGCAGCTCCTCTGCTGGCATACTAATGCCCCCAAGTGTGTTTACATTCCCTGATGCATACAAACCCCACTCTGACCTCTGTGTCCATCTTGCCTCTCTTAAGGTACAGCGCAGTGTGTCATCCAACCAGAAGCCTCAGAACCGCAGAACCACCGACCAGGGTGAGACTGGTGTGTGTTGGAGGGGTGGGAGCACTGACAGGGTGAAGCCAAGGTTTAAGATGGTAATGGTGAGACAGAAAGTTGGAAGAAGATTCAGATCAGAAAAGGATTGACAAGAGTTCAGGGATGCAAATCCAAAGCTGTACAGTTTTTGATACAGATTCTTGTTGTTAGAGAATCATCTGGGCTCCAAGGATTATCTACAGCCCAGTCACACTTTCAGACACTTAAGTTAAAAGGACTGAGTAATGCAGCCCAAAAAAGCACGTCTCTGTACTTTTAGGCCAAATGAAAATACACAATATATTTTCTATGAAGTGGGCTAAATGTGTTGTGATTCGTATTATGCAGAAGTCTTAGGTCATCTTTAGGTTTTTTCTTTTTTTTTAGTAATGTAACAAAATAATAATAAGATGCAACCAGGATATATGGGAAGTGTATGCAGTGTCACATAAAATTGATTCAGGAAAAAAAACATGTATAAGTGCTCAGTATTTGGTGGGGCGACCCTGTGCCATCTGAACACATCTATAACTAAATACTAACTTTGACCAGTAAAAAACGTTTTTTTTCTCCAAGTGTTTTTAGTAGTGCATATATTTCCTGTATATTTCTTGTTGTACCTGAAGAAAAGAAACAGAAAAAAAAATTATTTTTATTACAACTGTGACAAAACGCAGACTGATATAGAGCTTATCATTAAATGTGTCTAAATTACCCTACTTCAGTATTATGATTTAAGAGGGTTGATTTGATTTTTTTTTAATTTAATTTTGCATTGACAGCTCATGTTGGTTCACCTGTTGCCATGTTTGGAACTGTATGTGAGATGGATGTTTTTTTCTTTTCGCCTCAACTGCAAAATAAATCTACCTACCAGTATTAATAAAGTAACTTTAAGTGCCAAATGCCAATTTAAGTGCAGTATTTTTCCATTGAATTGTTGTCGTTAGGTGTAGTGTAGGGCATTAGTTTTTCTAGGCTAACTAGTGTGTTTATATGGGTTTATACGTAGTCTTTAACCCAGTCAGTGTTTTAGTTCACTTAAAACCCTCAGTATGTAGCATTGCTCAATTAAAATATGTCAGAATGGGTAGACCTGTAGCCTGTATTTTCCAGCCTAGTTTGCTTGCATTATATTAAACATTTCTAACAATATTTAACTTTTGAAAAATATATGACGTAAGGTAATAAATGGTATTTGCCAATCCCTTCATATATCATTTATTACCTTAACATTAATGTTTAATGTTACTTGGGACTATTTTTACTGGAATATATATATATCAGTTCGTCATGAAACTGTTGGCCTGCAATAAGAGACACACTCGCATGTTGTGCATCAACAGGGTATGTGTAAATTTATCAATGTTTTTACATCATCAAACCATATCCTCCTGACACCCAGGAATGTACAAGTTTCGACTTTTTATGTTAAATAATTTTTATTTATTTATTTTTATAAACTGTGCAGTGTAACAGTTTTTTCAGATGCATTTTTTTAATGATAGAATGTCCATTGCAGTGGAAAAATGTTTTCAATTTTTATTTATAATAAAGCTGTGAAAGTCTTGTCCACTACGGAGGACAAAAATACATTGCCGGGTCACAGGAGGATATTGACATAATTAGTATTGACTCATTCAGTGTCTGAATTAAAAATCTTTCAAGAAGAAACCAGATACACAACAGGATTTGGTTTTTGCAGACATCTGTAGTTGTGAAAAAAACAAGTAGAGTGGACAGAAGGACGCAGGATGCTTGGCCAAAAAATTATGTAAGAGTGACAGGTGGGCAGGATGTAATGCAGTCAGTACTATCGTGCAGCTGTAGTCAGTCAGACAGACCAATACTCAGGTTAATAAAGATAAAGTGAGTCTTCTGTGGTGAGGAAACAAGAAAACAGAAGACATGAGTCCAGTAGTGACTGTCTGATGCACTTTGTTTTTCTTTCCTTAGGCTCCTCTTACTCGAAGAGGGGGGGTCAAGCAGATAACCGCACTGCAGGGGAGGATTCTGGGAGAAAGAGTTCATCAGGCAGCTCCACTACCAAGGTGCCCGCCAGCCCCTTGGTCCCCTCAGACCGCAAGAAGAGTGCCACACCCTCTACCGTGAGACCTTGCACCCACACTGCTGACATGTCACATTTATGTGCTACAAAAGACGCAAAGAAGCTGCAGCATTTCCTGATAATATGTTACTACATGTACAAACTCGTGTTGTGAATGAAGAAATTAAAATGAAATATAAATCCAATCACTTTATGTATTGAAAAAAGTAAAGTCATCTTGCTGCAGAGATGATGTTTTTTGATTTTTGTCTCTTCTTATCTGGTATCTACTGACTTGTGTCTTAGGAATATAAAAACTTAAAGGGATTATCTGGTGTTGAAACAAGTTGGGCTATTTTTTGCATGTTTGGGATGAACTATGATCACTTTAGAGCAAAATCACAACAATTGGATGTGTTTTGAGAAAGTTTGATTATACTGCATTAGCCACCTAGCCATGCCATATACTCCAATAGGGCATACCGTACACCACGTTTGAAAACACAACATTTAAACCTCCTACACAGTTCCAAAAAACACCACACTTACCTGGTAGTATGTGGAGGGTCCTTAAA
>JAPTYR010000011.1:12373798-12387061 GCA_029814505.1 Siphamia roseigaster
GAGTCTATGGGACAGTGCTCGCTTCTGCAGCCAGCCCCTAGCGGTTGCGGCGTGAACTACACGTTTTGGCACTTCCGCATGGGCTTCAAATCTGCACCCCGGAGGTTGCCGCTTGGTTTATACTCAGAGGATCTGCTGTTTCTTACTTATACATTCTTGCCCAAATAGGAGTTGAAATATGCATTTTGTCCCACAGGACTCATAAATCTTACATTAACAGAAACAGACTTTACTCAAATGTTTGGGTAGGTGATCTCGGAGCTTCCTTAAACAGCATCTCATGAAAACTGAGGAATCAGCTTGAGTGATTACTGTCCCAATTAAAAGTATTGTAACACCCAAGGGGAATTTAAAATATGCAGCCTGAGTTTTTACTGCACATAGCTCAGAAGCAGGTTGGATGTTAACAGTAGTCAGTTATGCAAAATGTTTACCAGTGGAACAATAGAGCATCACAATTATTTATTTAGTGATTGTCTGAGATTCCTTAGAACAACTCTGTAATGCCAGTAGCCTGTCTAGGTGATTTTTTTTTTTGAGTGTTTTTATTTTACTGACTCTTAATTTGTCAGTCGTGAGTGTGTTAAAGTTGGTCTTTTGTGCTCTGTCACATAGATTTCACATCTCAAGATAAAGGAACAGAAATACCACCTGTGATTTGTATTCTGTGATTCTTCTTGTTAAAGGAAGATGAAATGACAATAGCATCAGAAAGACCAACTTTTACTGTGTTATCTGTTTCCATGTCTTTCTCTCGCTATGATCTCCGTTTGGTCTTTCTTTCCTCTGCGCTTTTCTCTCCCCCACCCCTCCCCCATTACTGTGTTTGATAAGTGCTGCTTCTAACCATGCTCCACCTCACCTCCCTGCCCACCTACACACAAACCCCGCCCGGAATGTTTGTATGTGTACCTGTCACGTGTTTGATCGTATGTATCTGTCACTCGTGTTGGTGTGACTGCATATTGTATGTCTGTATGTGTCGGGCGGGGCACTCCTCCTCCTCTTCCTCCCCCTCCCTCCCAGCCTAAACACTCCGGGCTCCCGTGCCTCCACTGCCTCAGCCGCTGCCGTCCTCTCCTCCTCCTCTTCCTCGCGTCCCCGTCACCACAAGTCCCTGTCCTCCTCCAATCATCCATGCCCCTCTGACCTGCACGCACCACGGCCCAGGCAAGTCTTACTCACTCAACTCTGTCACACACACACAGACAGACAGACAGACATATACTCACATCTCCCACAGCTCCTGTCCACACACTCGACACAGATCATCATCACCTCCACAAGAACTAGATGGAGAAAGAGGAGAAAGATGAGGGTAAAATAATTGGTTGGCTCTGCATCTACCACTACTGCTACATTAAAGGGGAAAGCACCAGCTTTGGACAAAAACAGCTCTGCCTCTTTTCCACAGTGACTAAATCTGGCACACGTTGGATAAGTAGTGGCCAATAGTTTTCACCCAAAATTGTAAAACTGAGTAAAGAGGTGGAATTCTTCTTCCCCAAAGAGTTGGTGTATTAGTTTAAAAATGGTGCTCTGCTTTTGCATAACACACAAACACATGAAATTGAATAAGAGATACATCTACCATTCAATGAATTCTTAATTGTAATTCTTTTTAACAACATGACAAATCTATTTATCTATTTTGTTGTTTTTCTTCTTGGTGTCAAACTATATTTATAGTAATGCATAAACTATAAAATCCAAAGTAATTTTTTTGCTAACTATACAGTCATGGAAAAAAGTATTAAACCATCTAAATTCATCAAAAACCATGGTTATCCAATCAAGTACTAGCTCCTGTGTGTATCATGTGACTAAAAACAGGAAAAAAAATGTAATGCCTAAAAGGACTGTTTTTGTCAGTACAATGACCTAGATTTGACGTGAGAACTGAAGTGATTTTGGTTATCAAGAAAATGTGGAAAATATCTAGATCTCAGCTCTGAAATTAAACTCTTATGAGCTATTTTTGTTGTTGTCATTGTATTTGTCCAAACAAATGTACCGTTAGTTGTACCAGGCTTTAAAATGAACAAGAAATCGAAGAAAACAAGGGTGGTCTAATAATTATTTCCGCAACTGTATTTCTCATGTCAAACCATAACCAGAAAGCAGTTGTAGTGTAGAAGCAAAGATGACAATCTGAAGACCATTTTACCGATTTCATGAGAAAAGAGGAGAGTGTACCTGTACATATTTACCACTTCAACATCACCATAGTGAGACGTCCAATATTTTTCACACACTTCACCAGTTACTAAGCAACAGCCACAAAGTAGACTGTGAAGCTCAGAAAGCGGCACTGACTAAACTCAGTATGAAACGTGAACATACCTTGTCTTTGACCAGTCAGTCAGCTTCAAACCTCATAAATATCCAGTAGACCAAAGCCGAACAGCCAGAGCTTCAGAACAAGATGAGCAGGTTTTTCTCCAAACTGCATCTCTGACAAACCAGAGGTACTTCTATGCGTTTTGTTTCCTGGCAGGAAATGAAAACAGCGGAAGATTCAGAGTTGCCAAAGATTTATTAATTTATGTATTTTATGGACCAGGAAGGATAGGAGAGTCATTAGCGAGTAAAATTTGTAATCCAGCCCTTTGTATTTGCTCAGTCATTGTACTGTTCAATTAGAAGGTGTTTTATTTTTGCCTTTAAAGTAGAAGCAGTGAAATGAGCAGAAATAACTTCAACAAATAGACAGTTCCTTGAGATTTCTACAGACTGTCAAAACAACTGTCTGACGTGTTTTCTTTAATGGTAGACAACACAATAGCTGATTTACATGCAGAAGTTATAGCTGAATGACAATATTCACAACATAAAATGTAGTATTGGTATATATCCTATTGGTTAGTGTTCAAAAGTCTTGAAGTAAGTTATTGCATTTAAGTTTTTCATCTTTCCACACATTTAACACTTAATTCCAATCATCTGTAATCACTTTAACAGTTTAACCGCCTCCCTGAGCCTCATGAACCTTGAACAGTAGAGCACAGCAAAATGTTTATCATGTGGTATAAAAACACAGATACTCTGGGGAGAACTGGACAAAATACAGATTTGTGTTGATGCATGTTTCTTTGTCCAGCTTTTCATTTGTTGCATGCTCAATATTGATGTTCTAATACTCCCGTCAATTTTTTCTGATGTGTTCTTTATTGATAATGGATTTTCCCTGGCTGGAACAAAGCAGCATCTTCCATGTAACTCAATTAGTCTCGTTTACTGCATTAGTGAGTCTCCGTTCCTAAACTGAAGCAGGCCTGGGAAAACCCCATCTCTTTCATGAGCTGCGAACTGTTCTGCCACATGTCTAATTAAAGAAGATACGGGTTAATGTAAAACCCTGACTGAAGTGTGTTTTTGGTGACCTGTGTGTGCTCACTGTGTGCATTTGGTGTACGTCTGCCTGGTTTGAGTGTTGCTTTGTTGCCTTGCTCCCGTGCTTGCATAAGACGGTGTCTGTTTCAAGGGCTACTTTGATATTTTGGTTTTAGTCTTCTGTTTTACATCTTTTTTTATGAACGGTATGATGGAGTCCAGTTTCCCTCATACTCTATATAGGGAAAAACAGAAAAATGTAGCAGAGAATATGTCAACGTGGCCCTCTGGCTCGATGTGGTTTTGTTTGCTCTATGTTGAAGTCTTGTTCTGTTGCATGCGTCGTTCAGCAGTGAGCTTGGGCTGTTCAGATCCTGGTTGGGAACGCTGGAGAGAAGGTACCACTCCAACACAGAGACTGTACCCTGAGTGAGGAATAGGCATCTTTTCTCAGAACAAGTCCCGTTCATTCCTGTTTCATCAGTCTATATGACCTGTCCCTAAATCCCCATCTGAAACACTTTGCAATCCCATTCTCATGAATTTATATACAGCAGACCATAGCGATATTTGAATGAACTAGAGGTGAAGTTTACATTATGGAAAACATGGACGCTCAGCATGAAAAATGAAAATGACCCAGCTGCAGAATGAACTTGCATTCACCTGCATCCATCTCGTGCGATGCCTGTTTAAGAAGCTCCTGGTCCTGCCATTTTCTTAAACAGCCAATGGGGATGCTTTACCTTGTTGAATTAATTAGAAAAACTATCCCCCTCTAGTCTTTTGTAATCTTTTCTGATGAACAGTCACTTTCATAACTCTGTTCGTCACACTTGTCCTCTCTAATCTGCCTGATCCAGCCTTTCTTTCCTTGCATCCATATTCAGAGAAGAGCTGCATGTTTATGTGTCAGTGACTTGTTTTTGGGTTGTAGTTTGTTGGGTTTTTTTTCCTTTCAATTCTGCACCCATTTGACAATGCAGATTTTGACAGTTACAGCCTTCATCAGCAGATGCACTACATCAGCTGTTGGCAGCTTCAAGAACTTGCAGCAATTCCTGTGTGTTGCAGCAACAATGTATAATAATTAGTGATATAATGCAGATTGTGCTGCTCTGCCCTTGTGCTTAAAACGTAGACATCCTCCTCAGAGCCAGACTGGGCTTTTTAATTAAAAGAACATTAACTCTGACATGGTAAGAGTTGGAAATGTACTTTATTGATGGATGTCAGCTTGTACGAAATGGAATAAAAGTATTTGTAGTAGTCCACTGTGAGATCTCTAGATATACACGAATTGTTCTAATGTAATGAGTTGTTAGGCAATTGTTCAGGCAATTATACATAATTGAGAACTCAATTATGCATATTATATTCAATATGTCTAATTTACATAGTTCTAAATCTTAGACATTGAGTATATTAAGAAGTAGCATGGATTATAAAGTTATTCCTACTCACTAATTTCATTTTTGCCTTTGAATGTATTTTAGGGACAAAAGATGGTAACAAAAGTACAACAAAAACAGGAATAGAACTATTACCTAGTCTTGCAAACTGTACAGCCCAATATAGAGTCGCTATTTCTAGAAATAGTGATTTGAAACTTCTTTGTTTTGTTTTGTTTTTTTGTGGTGAAGTGTAAATTCATGCTCTGTTCTGACTTGAGATCATATGTGAACTGAACTCATGTGAAACCTACTACGTCTTGTGCAAGAAAATGCTTAAATGAGGAACTTGGGGTATAAATGCATTAGAGAGATATGGGAAGTTAGAAGAACATAAAGCCATCATAAAAAGCCACAGTAACCACTTTCCAGCGTGCAGTGTTGTGCATTCACATGAGAAGCATCAGAGACTTGCTGTCATATGTTTTGCTGGTAGAATTGTAAAGTGGGACATAAACCACATACATGATAGTATCAAAAACATCAACATTTTTGGAAACCAATTTGATTCAGTATGAATATTTTTTTTAATTCAAATGAAAAATGATGGATTTAAGTGGACCCATTAATGAGATGTAAATCTGATACAAACATCATCCTATTACAGACAATGGAGCCAAAGTAAAACAAAGGTTCTGCTTATACTTGGGTGTGATGCATTGAACTCTACTGTGTTCTGCTACTATTACACGCTAATTGGCAGCCTTCCCCATTTTCATATTTGACATTTGATCTGACAGTGATTTATCATCTGTTGAATTGCAGTACCATTGCAGTTTGGGTTTTTATTTCTATATTTGTTTGCCTTTCTGTGTGTGCGCTTCGCTCTTTGTGTTGCCTTGCGTTTGTCACGCTAGCACTGAAGATGCTTACAAAGCTAACAAGAGCCTTTAGGTCAGTGCTTAGCTGTAGTGCGTGAGTGTTTTTGTGACTTTGTGTGTGAGAGAAGTGGAGGTTTTTCATGCTTTGTCCCCACGGCAGAGGCTAAGAAGATTAAGTGTGCCTATCTAAGAGTGTGTTTGTACCTGATGTTGCCTTAAATATTGACTTGGCCGACTTGAGGGATTAGATGAAGCATCAGTGCAGGCAGCTGCTGTTGAACAGACATAGATACTTGTATGACCTTACACTGAGGTAAGCGGCAAACAGGAAATGATTTCTTCTGTTCTTGTTTTTCTAACTGTGTATATACCTCTCCCACTCCCATCCCCTACTCTGATCCTCTTTCCTTTTTTTTTGCTTATCCCCCCCCCCTTTTTTAAATCACATCATCCACTCTTCTCCCTCCATCTACATTCTCCCACTGTTTCCTTTTTTATTCCTCCTCTTCTTTTGCCACCTATACCTTGTGGATTTTTCTCATTTGCACCTCCTCTTTCTTGCCTTTTCTCCATCATACACTCCAACCTCTTTCACACCTCTTTCCTCTTACTTCATCACATCTCTGCATCTCTGTGAACTTATCCTCACCATCCCTCCCGGCATTTCCCGCTTCTGTCTTCTCATCCTCCTGTAGTGCTCCACCTCAGCGGGCGCCCGGTGCCTCCCCGTCTGCCCACAACATCAGCAGTGCTGCCGTGACAGACCGCAACAACTTCTCCAGAGGGGTAGGCATACGCAGCACGTTCCATGCAGGCCAGCAGAGGGGTGCCCGGGACCAGCAGGGCTCCGCCTACACCGGTGGGCCTGCCTCTCCATCACTGTCACATGGTAATAGCCAGGCCCGGAGGACACATGGTGCCACAGGGATTTTCAGCAAGTTCACCTCAAAATTTGTACGCAGGTGAGTGGTTTTAGAGGCAGAAGCGTGGGAAGAGTGACACATGAATTATTGCAGAATGTGAGTACTTTAAATGTTTGACAGGATGTAGGGAAATGAGATGGATCTGCTAACAGGAGCACATCAAGCTACTCTTAGGGCATTTTCACACCTATGGTTTCACTCTGGAAGGAATTACCCAATGTGCATATAAAGTCTTAGGATTTTGTCATCGGTTTAGTTCCTTTTCACACTGTAATATTGACACAATCGCTTTAAACCACATGAGAATGTTGACTCTGCCTCTTGGTGAGATTATTTGGTGCTATGGCAGGAAAGAAAGTATAGGAATTAGGTCCCGGGTTCTTAGCTTGGCAGCTAGTTGCTACTACTTCAGAGCAAGTAAAACAATGTATGTACTATACTACATTCTAGTAGCAGCACATCTGGCTAAAGGTGCCATTTAGATACAATTTAAGAATCTTACCAGGTTTGACTATAGTCCCATCACAAACTGCTCCTGAGTTATAGACGACTAACTCTAAGGGGTATTGGGTTTTTCTGTCCTTACTGTTTTTACAGGGCCAAAAGGGGGACACACACGTGGCTCACTGCAAAAATCAAAATCTTACCCACTGTATTTTTCTCATTTCTAGTTAAAATATCTCATCACATTTAAAATAATACAATCAACTAAAGAGTAACTTTTCAGTGAGATATAAGAACGTATTATTAGAGAGTATATCTTGAAAATCTTCTTTCAAGAAATCTTACCAAGTTCATTTTTTCTTGTCCCATTGGCAGGGTTTTTGTTTTATTTCAAGTTTTGTTTTGTTTTTGTGTGCTAAATTCAGGTTAAAAAAAACTGCCAATGGAAGAAGTAAAAAATGTCTTGGAAAGATTTATTGAAAATAAAACTTCAAGATCTATTGTCTGAACATAAGTTTATACATCTCACTGAAAAGTTACTCTTTAGGTGATTGTTTTATTTTGAGTGTGATGAGATATTTTGACTAGAAATGAGGAAAAATACACTTGATAAGATTTGGATTATGGATTGCTTTGATTCAGATGGAATGAAAGCTGCCAGTGTGAAAACAGCTATATTCTCAATGAGCATTTTAGCCAAATTTCACATTGCAAACTCAGTCATCATAATAACAACTGTTCTATTTATTATCCAATTACTTTGTAGCCCAGGCTCAGTGCAGTGCTTTTCCGACTACTGTGGTTTCAGCTGAAAAGAGAAAATAACTAGGTTTACTTTGCAAGTCATCTCATGTGCATATTTCTTCTTTGGAAAGACTTAGTGCATCCGTGTCATCACTGAATGTTTCTTCAGGCCTCATCCCTATCACTAAACTGTTGCTGATCTGTAACTCAGTATAGTTCAGCGAATGGGAGAGGAAGGGAACAGCTGTGTCGTCTATAATTTTCTCGGGAGCAGTGGTGATTGAGGAGTAATTTTGGTTTTGGTTCCACATCAGACCTAGTTTTCATTTCCCCCCTCGAGCGCAGGTTGGAGCTGTAAAACTGCTCTCATGGGTACCTGGTTATAATCAAAGCTACCCTTGTTTTACTTTTACTTATTTTAATTTTTCTCTTGAATTGGAGCCAAATTTCTACTTTTGATCTTGTAAGTACAATTTGGTAAAGACTTTAAAAGAGGGGAAGGAAAAGCCTGAATAATGTAGTATTTAAAAAAAAAAATAACAAAACTCATTTCAAATGCAAATTGAGAGGAAGTAAATGTATGCTGCTGAAGACATAATTCCATTAACGTAAATGCTGTCAGTTTTCAACCCCGTACTTGCCGAGCAAAAAAAAAAAAAAGATGGATAAGAAGAGCAGCGTTTCTAAACAGCATATTATTATCAGAGGTTAGAAGTGCAGTGTGGAGGAGAGGAGGCGGCAGGAAGTGAGGACTCAAAGATGGCACAGTGAGCAAAATGAAAAGAGAAAGTGAACAATGCACAGAAGGGGGAATAAAAACAGCAGGTAAGGTTCACGTTTTCATCATTAGGCCTGGTGTCATGGCTGTCATCTCCCCACCAGCACTGGAAGCTCTGTATGGAAACATGTAGTGAAATATAGGGGGGGTAGTAAAGAAGAAAGTGATACAGTGTGAATTTGCTGGGAATTTTGAGTGAACAGTTGTGTTTTTGATCATTTTGTGAGCTTGAAGACAGAAATTGAGAATGATCGTGTGTGTGTGTGTGTGTGTGTGTGTGTAAGTGTGTAAAAGGCAGAGGTACAGGCACAGCCACTCTCCAGGCCTCCCACTCAGAGATACTGTAGCTCCGTGGCGACAGTATCCATGGTTACACCGGAGATATCACTTTCCCCCTCAACTATAAATACCGCTAGTGGGGACACCTTGACTCACATACACACCAGTTTGGCATGTTGGTAGGAAGTAGAGGTGGTAGAGACAGAGAGATTGTATTGCATTTGCACAGTTTGACTGCACACACACACACACAACCCGAAGGTGTGTGTTTTATTAACATATCATATAACCTCACCACAGCACTTTCCCGCTTGGTCTGGAGAGTGATGTTTCTCTGTCCTTCAAACACACTGGTCTGTGATAGGTCTGAGTGTGTGTAAAGGAGATTAGGTTTTAGCCTGTATTGAAGTTATTGCTTAACCTGTTCTCTTTTTTTTTTTTTTTTTTAAATGTGTCTTTGTGTTTGAACAGGAGATGTTATTATCAACATGCTTCCTTTTTGTGTTATCACGATTGAACTTCTCACCTCACACACTTCTTTTCAGGATTCCCCAGGCCTTCTCTGTTGAGAGGCGGGGGGCTCAGACAGGGCGTCATTCTGGAAATTTCCCCTAGAGCCCACTTTATATCTCTCTGTTGTGTATATTTAATCATGTCTGTTCACACATTGACACCAATAACATCAACAGTAACTGGTTTTCTTTTTTCTTTTTTTTCTTTTTTAAATGTTCATTTTGGTTGAGGTTGTTTTTTTTGTTTTTTTTTGCAATGTTGCTTTGCTTCTCAAATCCCAAAGTGAGCCTTGTTCATGTTGGACTTTCTTCTGTCAGTTTGTTTGAAAGTTTGCAATTCAGACGGCAGCTTGTCTGTTTAATATATGCGTTTTTATACATCCGTTTTTTCTCTTTCTTTCTTTATCCCTCTTTTTGTTTTTGTAGAAATCTCTCGTTCAGGTTTCCAAGAAGGTAGGCAACATCCCAAACGTTAAATATAACCCCTTGATATACATACGTATATTCTCTCTTCATATATATTTTACATATATATCTCCTCCCCTTCTGGTGTTTCGTGCAGCTTTTTGTTGAAATCTTCCCTCGTGCCTTGAGCCTTATCTTTTCTCCTACCATTTTTTTCTGTGGTTGGCCCCCTTTTTTTGAGCCTTCTGGTTTTGAGTGCCGTGTTTTGGCCCATTTGATTTTTTTATTTTTATTATTATGATTATCATTTCACTAACCTCCCCCTCCCCCACGCACTCACCTAACTCACTCCATCACTCATGCAGCACAATAACTCCTCACCCCTTCCTTTCTCTTCGTCCTTCCATCGCCCCACCCACCTCTTCCCCATCCTTACCCTTTTTTCTCCATTTATTTGCCAGGTAGCGTGTGTGTGAGATTGTATCCCCCTTAGCATCCCAGATTTAGGTCACATTGTAATGGTGTAATAGATCAAACTACTTCCTCCATTTCCTTTCGTAGCTTCAGATGCAGGTAACGTTGTCCCTTTCAGTCCCGTAGAAACACTAATATGGCAAGACAATACCCCGTGGTAATATCCTCATTTTTACAAGCATCTCATAGACCAAAGTGACACTATTAAGGTGTTCAACTCATTTATTCCAGGATGTTTTTAACGTTGCTAAAAGCCTAACACCACCTTTCAAATTCCACCCAAATCATCACCCATGTCACTCTCCTGCTGTCATCATTTTGCCCACCAGAATAATCATTAGTCATACAGGCTGAGTGCCTGATTTTAGGCTGTCTATATACTTTTCCTGAAGAATCCCACAAGGGACGACATTTGTAAGAGCAAGTCCCCGGTTGTAGTTGGTGGTTGGATGGTGGTAGATATGAGGAGGAGGGCCCAGGAGGGACGGGGCTGCAGTGTTTCTCAGGCTGCACTCTTTCTGGAGGCTGCACTCTTTCTGGAGGCTGCACTCTTCCCTTTTTCTTTCATTGCTCTGTTTTCACTCTGGCACTGGCTCTCTAACAGCAGCAGCAACAGAACTGGATGGCTTTGACCTACTCTGGCTGGAAAAGACCTTTACACTGTGATCACACTTACTGAGCACAGATCGTGTCATATGTATATGTTTGTACTGAAACACCCCAAATGTAAGATAAATGCTTGTTTTATCTGTGTACTTAGTGAACATATGACAACATACTGCACATTTTGCACAGATGGCTTTTTTTCAGCAGGTAGAGCATTTTTTTTTTGTGTAACTCAGACCATTGCTCCACCTGGTGGTTAGAAAGTGTAGTTCAGTTTTAAGAACAGCATGAAGAAGTACTTCCTGCCATTTTTAACCCTCAAAGACCAAAACAGCCGCTGGCAGACAAAAGCATCTAAAATGTTTGATAGCTTTTGAGCCATTAATCTTATCAACACATTTAAATAAATCAAATGCAGTGTGATTTGTGAGCTTTTCAGCAGCATTAGATGTCCTTTTTGAATGTTAAGGGGCTCCATAGTGAATATGGAAACACCATCATTTATTACATCAAAATTGATGTAGTTTAACAAATGACATTGATTGTAGATGCTTATTTTTATGTATGATAGGATATGTTTTGCTTAGAAAAGTCACATTTACTCTGAGCTTGTGTAAGTAGACAAAATGCTTGATTTTCAATGAAAAATAGAAAAGTTAGATGATGATATTTTTGATTTAAGGTAAGATGCAGAGAAAAGATGATTTGCAATTTGCCACAAAAGTAATTGTACGTCTTTGAGGGGTAACGTCTTGGCTATTATAGATTGTCTCTCGTACTGTTTGAGAGGAAAATCTTGCATGCACTATGCAAAGATTTTGAAATTTAGGTCGGTGCAATATAAGTTTAGCACATTTTATGTTTTGAGCTGTGAGTGCTTAGCAGTCAATCGTATGAGAGGTATTTGATGCCAGTTATATCAGTCCTTTGTGTTCCCTTAATGTCAGTTTCTCAGTAAGGTTGCTGTTTTACATCCCTTCTAATGCAGGGCATGCAAAATGGCACAGCTGACTTCATGTCGGTCATCATTTTACTCTTATAATTTTTTCCTGTCCAACTTCACTTCTCTCACTTGTCATTTCCCATTTGCTATTTTTAACCATGTTTCTATTGCAGGAGCTATTTGATAAGTTTTTTTTTTTGTTTTTTTTAAGGACAAAACGAAAGTGATTTTTTTTTTCTTTGTTTCTGTCCATGAATTGTTGAATTTGTCATGCGTGTGTCTACCATTGTCTGCATGTATTCTGCTGCTGTTTGTCTTACTGTTGCCCTGTTTGTCTGCTTTTTTTGTGTGTTTCCTGTCCCGTCTGCTGGTATGAGAGAATCTGTGTGCATGTGTCTGACATAGACGACACATTGTTTTCAGGTGACGTGTGTGTATGGTAGTACGTTGTGTGTAGGTCCAGTGTTACTAATAAAGGCTTTAACTCAGCAGTGGGATCGGTCATGCTCCTAACCTCCTATAGCTGAAAGGATTCGCCCTCACCATGCCAACCCGTTCCAAACCATTCCATTCCAATCAGAAGCAGTTCATTTTGTTCGTGACCTTATATTTTTCACAATCCATTCCATTTGAAGCCATTCCATTCTATTATAAGCCATTTCATCCTGGTCCAAATTGATCTATTTTCTAATATTTTAATTCATTAGGTTTTGTTCTATTCTAAAGCATCCAGGCGATATCCATACTAATGTCTATTTGTTTTGAATCACTTTTTTTTTTTTTTTTTTTGGAGTATTGTGAATATTATTCGTAAATGTAGTGTTTTTAGGATCCTAAAGACTCCCTAAAGATGCTGAAGACATGGTTTTAGTTTATAAACTCAGAGATGTGTTATGGCGAAAGCAGGCAGAAATGGACACTGATGGAAATAAACCGTAGTCTTTCCTACAGCTCCAACAAACAATTATTTAAACTTTTGATTCATATGTAGAATGTTTTTTCCAGTACTAATTATAAAATATGAAAACATTGTAAAATATTTTTTATTTCCTTAATCCAGGGGTTCCCAAACTGTTGTACACATACCCCCTGGGGTAATTTGAAATTTTTTGGATAAACACATTAAGTCATTGTATACCCAATACAAAATAAATGCTAAAAATTAATGCTGAAATATAAAACACAATAAATATATTTATATAATAGTTTTATTGTTGAAACTCTGGTAACATTTTAAGAAGATTTCTATTTTATGTTATTCTAAATGAGTTTATTTGAGTAGCTAAGTAATTATTTTGTTTTTAGCGAGAGGTTCATTTATTAATTAATGAGCAACTTATTTATTTTTCTCATCGATGAAAAAGGGCACATTTCGGTTTGTATTTTGCACACGAAATTTCCTATAAAACATGTTTTTAAACTGTATTACAGTTAAATATATCTTCAAAAAAGGGGGTTATACAGGCACGCTTTCTGGACTCAAAAAGGTAATTGTTTGAGGTGCTCTTTGGATGGGAAAATGTGGATCAGAAGTAAAGAAGAAAATTCCA
>JAPTYR010000011.1:12449194-12460829 GCA_029814505.1 Siphamia roseigaster
GCGCCACTCAATACAGTCAGTTTACCGAGGACACACAGCTGAAGTTGAGTCAAGTTGAGGTGCTGTTATTTCAAATAATTGTGTTTAATATTTCCTGTTGCGACTCCCAAGTCCAACGTGAAAGAAGTATTTTATTTGAAATAATAAATAAATTTGAAATAATATGAATAAAATAAGGGACGTCTTGGATCCGTTTCCCCGTTCTTTATTATCTTTTAAATTGTACATGAGAAGTATCGGTTCCAAATGAAGTGACTCGGACTCGGGGGGCCAAAAAACCTGATCGAGACATCCCTAGTTTTTATATCTGGTGAAGAGACTGTGTTATTTTGTGTTTTCCACGCACTCCAAGCTCATTGTGCTTCCCCTCCTCAGCTTGATGACCCACTGTCTGCCTTCCCAGCCTTCAAAAAGTACGACAGAAATGGGTACGCATCAGTATTCAAGTCCTGCATTCAGTACTTCATGAATTAAGTATTTGTCCGGTGGCATTTTGTCTTCCTCTGCTCTCAGTTTCATATCGTGTAACAGCAGACACGCACCTTCTTGATGTTTCTGATCCTGTCGTGCTGTCGTTTCGTCCAGGCTGAACCTGCAGATAGAGTGTAAGAGAGTGACCTCCCTCAACCCGCTGTCTGTGGAGTGGGCCTTCGAACTCACCAGAGCCAACATGCAGACCCTGTAAGAAGTCTTTTCTCTTCTGCTTGCTTCCAGCTGACCCGTGTGACCCATGTTTCTCAGAGATGATTGGTTTGATTCACACTGATATGACTGGTAGAAAGAACGCTGCTGAAAATGGAAGTGCCGACAAGCTAACAGTACGCTGTTCGGCAGGAAAGGAAAACCATCAAATGGTATCAGAAGAAGATGTGAATCAGTGGGTTTTTTTTTTTTTTATTTTAGACAATACACAGCGAGCAGCCTGTGGAAAGGGGAGCAGATAAAAGGCATGCGGTGATTACAATTCATCTCTTCCCTTTGCCAGAATGTGAATCATTTTAATTCAGTGAACAAGTGCACTCCAGAAGAAACCAAATGAGTCTAGTTTCTTCTTCAGCGCCATTGCTGAGGCAGCCTGAGAAACATGTGAGGGTAAAGGGTAAAGGGAGCATGTCGGGTCACGTCAGAATTGACCTATTTTCCCTCTCGGTGCACCGTAGGTACGAGCAGAGTGAGTGGGGATGGAAAGAAAGGGAAAAGAGGGAGGAGATGAACGATGAGAGAGCGTGGTACCTGCTGGCCCGTGACGGCGACTCCGCCCCCGTGGCTTTCTCTCACTTCCGATTCGATGTGGAGTGTGGGGAGGAGGTACTATATTGGTAAGGGGCCTACTTTAGGTGCACTGATGTACTTTTTTTTTAAATCATCCATCCACACAAGACATTACTTTCCCTCCCTGCTGTGACAAATGGGGAAAAAATTCTGCCAAAGAGAGCTCCACAAAGTCAAACAGTAGCTGCATTGTTCCCTCGTCTTTCTGACCTTTGACTGTCTCTTTTCAGCTATGAGGTCCAGTTAGAGAGCAGAGTGCGAAGGAAAGGGCTCGGCAAGTTCCTCATCCAGATACTACAGCTCATCGCTAACAGGTAAACGCACATCTGCGATATTCATTTAATACGACCAAAAGCATAAAAAATGTTGTAAAAATTTTCAACCACGAATCCAATAAACACAGATAAATAATTGAGTTTCTGTGCACCATCACACATGGCCCATTTGGACATTCAGTTTCAGATGTTTCATAGTGAACGTGTAAATACTGTCATCTTGGGAAATATTGATTCACCGGTAAAACTAATGTACTCTAGCAAATAGCAAGATGTTTGTTATTATGTTCAGTTAATGGGATTTTTTTCTGTTTTCTTTGTTCTGATATGATGACCTTTGAAATTACCATGAGTTTTTGTGAAGATCTACATGATCAGTGAATTTAATCTGAGAAAATTCCAGATTTTCACTGTAAAATGCAGAAGATAATATTAGACTGAAATGTAATAAAGCAATAGGTTTGGATTTTCAGAGGTTCCATGACTTGTTCATTTTTTATTTTTTAAAATCCTATGAGTCTTCCAAATCACACTAGAAAGCACCCGCAGATCTTTAGTAATATTATGGTTGTAGTTCAAGCTTAATTTTCCAAAAACTGAATGATGGTTGCCCTCAGTCCAAGATGGTTGACCTTTGTCCTATATTTGAACATTAGCTCAGGTTAAAAAAATAAAAATAAATCTGAGTATGTGTAAGAAACTATGCCTGTGGTTCATAAATCTAAATTTAGAATAAAATATTGGCTTTTTATGTAAAAATCCATGTCATGCAACATTGTACAGCAAATGATGTCTTTTACACTTACTTAGAGATGTCTTATATTGGCATGAACAAACAATAACAGTCATGATCATCCGGAATAATTCATTACATTGTATCTCTATGCATTCATATTAAGAAAAGTCCCATTTGTATTTACCTTTTTGATTTCTGTGTAGCTCATAGTACAGGGTAATGGAGGGTATCCCAGAGGGAGGTTTTCTTTTTCATGAACAGTGTGAATATATTCTTATTTAGTTTGTTTTTGCAGGATTCACATATATTAGCATCTTTTATTATGCTCCATGTTTTGTTTCTAAAAAAGCCACTGAGTTTATAAGCAGAAGAAACTACGAATCAGAATACATTTGAGACGTTTTCTTTTCTGTTTTGGTTAAGGAATTTAAAAAAAAAACCCTGAAACCTTAAAGTGAAGTGGATCCCTAGGTAAAGCAACATGTTAAACATGAGGGAATGGTGTATTGCGTTGCACAGGACTATTTTCGGCTATGGATGAATACACTTTTGAGGCTTGCGTTTATTAATAATAGCCCGATGACTGTATATGTGGGAATGAAACCACTCGTCCATGTGTAATATTGTGACTCACTGAAATGTTTTTAGTTCATTTTGGGCTTGATGACACAGATGAACCAGCTCAATCCAGCTTTAGACACATTAGCAACACTTATTAGGATCAGACAACCATTTATTGGTGTATGGCTGTTTAACATGACCAGTATTCTAACCTAAAATGATGGAAGTAATTTTATATCCAGGTAATAATACTAAGGATAGTATAGCATGTTTTGGTTTTTGTAAATGCAGTAATAGCTTGTGGTTTGGTTTTTACTGTTTATATAAAGCTACCTCACGGAAAGGAATATTTGTTACATTATTCAACATTATTATTATTATTATTATTATTATTATTATTGTATTCAACCTAATTTGATCTTTTTCTTTTATAGACCTAAAAAAAAATTGTGGAAATTGTAACAAAAATAAAGGTGTAGAGAACAGCATTGTTGTGAATCTTGTAGACAATATGCACACTTTGACTTCATTCTTGTCCCAAGTAATAAACAAAATTAAATGTGTTAAAAGTGATTTGGACTGGCCTTCAATATCATCTGCAATTTTCCTCAAACGATGCATGTTAACCCAACAAAATAAATAAAAAAGAAGGCCTAGTGTTACATCTAAAACATCTTTAATAGTCCTTCTCATGCAGTCATATTTTCGTGGAGTTTATTCTTGTGATAAATGTATAGCAGATAAAATGACAAGAATAAGAAGGAAAATGTCTTGTCTAACAAATTTCTTGCTCTGTTTAATCAGCACACAGATGAAGAAAGTGATGTTGACAGTTTTTAAACACAACCATGGGGCCTACCAGTTCTTCAGAGAAGCTTTACAGTGAGTATAACGGACACACAAAAGAGCTAATGTTTACATGTGGTGAGTTGAAGCAAAAGCATTTATAAAGCCTGTAAATACTGGACACATATAATGACCCATGGGGTTAAGAATGTAAATATGTGTTGACCCTTTAGATGCATGTAACTGCAGATTATTGATCCATTGCATGAAGTTAAAGTTATGACCCCACGCCCTGATGAGGAGGCAAGCGGTATTGTTTTTGTTTCACATTGTTTAGCATTCTAGCAGCAGAACTATTGGTTGAATTCCTACCAAATTGAGTTGACCCAGAATAGATGTGCTTACATTTTGGGAAATGTAGGACAAAGTTGAAAATTTGTATGAATTTTTAAACACCCCCTATTTACTTATGTATTCTATTATTTACCGATAAAGGCTGACATTTGTCTGCCTATGCTGATCTCAACACGCACATAGACATGATGACATCAGCTGGATCTATGCCAGAATAATCCACAACTCGTGAGAGGGCTGGGGTTTATTATTTGTGGCACCAGTTGTTTGTATTAAAATCAGAAGGACAGCACAGACAGATTTTGACTTTAGGGTTCCTGACAGCATCTCCTCTCCCTTCACCTCCAGGTTTGAGATCGACGAGACTTCGCCAAGTATGTCCGGTTGCTGTGGCGATGACTGCTCTTACGAGATCCTCAGCCGGCGGACCAAACACGGCGAGGCTTCGGCAGGTCACACCCACGGGGGCGGACACTGCGGGGGCTGCTGCCATTGATCGGCCCCGTCCTCCATCTGTCTTTACTGATTGGTTAAAAGCCAGCAACTTTCATGGCTGTGTGTGAAAGCTTGAGCTGCCTGCTATCTTGCAAGCATTTTGAGTTGGAGCAGATGTGAAACGATGGTGGAATGCATCGTACCTGGCTACAGATATTGATGTTGCATTATAAGTTTTGTTTTTTTTACCTTTTTTTTTTTTTTTTTTTTTTTTTTAAATACTCCTCCTAAAGCAGTGTGAGCTTTCACACATAGCTTCTGTTTTTACTATTACTTTGTTTAGTGTCTTATCTCTTATCCAAGTTAATGATTATTAGTAATTTCCAGTCAAGAAAAAAACCAAGGCACTGCTGACATTCTTGACCACTGCAACAAACCTCATCCCATCCTTAAATCATTTCCCACTGTGTTATACTGTATTGAATCATTCAGCAGAGCCCAAAAATACAACCAGGGACCGAAATACCAAGGGTCATGTTATAGAAACCGTCTCTTTTCAAGAAGTAACATCTGAAGAAGAAAACTCTTTAAAACGAAGGCAAGAAAATCCTCTTATTTAACATACCTTGAATATTAAGTGGATAAATCCATGTTTCTGTAATGTTTCCCTTGACTTCTCCACATCCTCACTGAGACCATGACCTTGTTTCGCTGAAGTAGGGTCCCAACATTAGGCTGAATGTACTCAAGAAAACAGTGAGAGAAGCCCTGCTGCACTGTAAAATACTGGACTACATTACCTGATACAATGCACGTGGTTTCTAAAAGCTATTTTTGTAACAAAAGCACTGCAGCAGCTGCACTGTTTGGAACCACAACTGCCCGTGATACTACTGTTGATGATTGCAGTACACTATATACACTCCCCAACTCTTCTGTTCAGGTGAAATCCAAACCTCTTCCTTGGTCCTTTTCCCTTAACTTATGAGACAAACTTGCCTTCTTTCTTTATTGCACATAGTTTTCTAACCTCCCATCTCTAAAACATCATCCGAGTCAGATAATACCCTTGTTTCCTTATCCAAGCTTAAACATCATGCAAGTTTTTTTTGCAGAAATGAATAGTTTGTTTGCCTACTGATATTTCTCTCATGCTTCATGTAAAACCGCATCCCCCTTGTCCTTTTTCCACCTCCGTCGTGCCTCACTCCATGCCCTAAAGGCACTGAGCGATGGCAGCAGGACCGTCTTGTGTTGCTGCCATCTTTAGTCACCTTTGTAAAATTGCATTAATCCCGCTTGCCTCTGTTCTCTTCGTTTTCCAAGAGGTACTGTTGATAAACGAGTTGATGTTGATGCTACTTTAACTGTATTTTAAAACGACTAAACCCATCCTTCATTTCTTCTCCTACGTGCTTTGTCAGCATGAGCAAATCATATTGATTTAACATGGTTGGTAGAAGTCACCACTTCATTACAAACTGTAGCTGTCATTAATGTAGTCTGATGATGATGATGATGAATGCTATAAACTTGGAGGAAGGAAGATGATTGGATGGATGGAAGTGATTCTAAAGTACTCAAGGTGTTTTTATTAGATGTAATGTCTCTCATCAGTCATCACTTGTTTTTCAACCTAGTGTCATCAGTTTGCATGATGAAATTAAAAAAAAAAAAAAAAAAAGAAGCAAAAAATAAAATTACCCAACAGCAGCGCTCCTTATGAAAGCTGCGCTGCTTAAAACCTCTTCTAAAATCATCAAGTGGCGGAATGACTTAAATATTTCACACAAATAATTTTGTATCAAGGAGAGGAGGGGTGAAATGTGAAGTTTGTGTTGAGGTTTGGTTTTTTTTTTAAAGCATCTTGAAGCCAGTGCTGTAACATTTGACTGTACATCTCATGCCAAGATGCTTTAAAATCACCATAACCTGCTTGTTGTGGGTTTTGGACAACATGTTAGGAGTAGAAAGGCTGCTGTAACCACTTATTAGAATCTGTATCTGTTTACAAAACCTTCAGGGTAACATTGGATAGAGTGATGGTCAGATGGGTTTAAACTCTTTTTAGAAAACGCCACAAAACCCTTTATTTCCAAGCCTGTTGTTGGTTTATTCAGATACTGTGTGGGCTGGAGAACTGAAAAGACCTCTTTTTTTGCGCTGCTGTGGATATAAATATCCATTATGTGTAAAGTGTCTGAGAGAAGCTCAGTTTGGTACTTCTGCAGGTTTTTTTTTTTTAAGTTTTTTTTAAAGGTAATACTCTTAAGACTTCACTCTAGATTTAATTTAGACCGTGAATGGTTCAAGTATGTAAAACAGATTGAAATGTGAAGTTTACGCAGACCACCTGAGTAGAGGATGTGATTTCCTACACTGAAACAAAGATGTTATTCGTTCCAAAATAACCTTTTTATATGATCAAATCCAGAGCCTGTGGTGGAGTTATTTTCAGACGACTTGAAGAAGGGGGGGGAAAGGCCCAACTTTTCAGCACCTGTACACAACACCATAGTGTTTCCTGCTTCTTTAAATTATAATCATGAGCAAAAATGAACAAAATATGGCGTTTCATTTCGGATGAGTACAGTAATCTGTTTTTGTACTTCACTGGTTACAATACAAAGAGGATGTTGTACATAGTGGTAGTGAGTCAACTGACTGACAGTCTCTCTCTCAGGTTAATCAAACGTTATCAAACCTCATCTGTTGTACTTAACAGCCATGTTGTCAGTTAGATGTTGGCTGGGTTCTTTTGCCACATAGTTCGACCTAGAGTCAGTTCAGTCAATACAGACTTTCAAGAAAGCGTCACATAAGAGTTTTTAACACAATGAAGTAAAGGAAAACTCCCATAAGGCTCCTGAATGGCTCCGCCGTGAACATGTGAAATCAAAACTAAAGCATGAACTGACCCTATATCAGATCTTGGTGGCTGGATTCAGTCAAGACAGGTGGGCTGTCTTTAAGCAGGCTCATTGGATGTGAAAATATCGAGTGAGCCTAAACCTACAAGTTTATTTTAAGCCGGTGAGTGCTTACACACCCTCACTAAATCACAGCTCTAGGTCTTTTCTCTATGTGTATATATAAGCTGTTGTGAATCCATCTTCATTTTCATTTCTTGGCCTTTTACAGGTAACAAAAAAGAAAAAAACACTTTTTTTAAACATGTTAAAAAAAAAACAACTCCATGTTTGAGTGGATGTTAACAGTCCTGTCCATAAACGACAATGAAAGGGAAAACTAAGTCATTCTGCCTTGTCAGTGTTTTATTTGTATGTTACAAATAAAGGAAAGTTGTTTGACTTTTCGACAGATTTTCTTTGTTTTTCTTTTAAAGGGAACACTAGAAAACAAATTTGCACCTTCATTAAAAAGCTCATTTAATTTCTCCAAGACTTTATTTTAAACCGTTTTACATTCTTTGATTATTACATTAAATGCCATATATTACACAAACAAACCCTGTTTTGAAGTCAGGAGGTTTATTCATTTTTTATGATCAAAATTGTGTTGGCCAAGTAATAGTGTGATAATGAAAAACATTAAAAGGTACTTGAGAAATCAGAAACCTGCACGAAATCATTGAAGACAACTGGATAAGATAGTATCAATTAGGGTATAAAACAGTTGAATATGCTAAAACAAATGGTTTGCAATTGAAATACAGTTAATGTAATTTTTCTACATGCTTATAATCAACCTCTCTTTGATTTTCATTTGTTAGAAAGATTGTCAGAATGTTATATAGAATGCACAACTTTAATGCACACCTTTATAACCTAAATATGAAACAATGGCTAACTATGACAGGTTAATTTTGTCTATTTTTTTGTTTTTTAAAATAGTATTACATTATGTTGTATACTGCTTTCTTTGTGAAAAAAATAATCTTTTTCATATATATTGTCATTGTGCTACAGTATCGCACAATAATCGTATAGGTTAAGATTTATTTTACCTGGAAAAGTTAATATAAGATATTTAAAAAAAAATGGACCAACTATGGTGGAACTATGTTATAATTGTGTTATGCGGACTCTTTCTGCGTTGCACAGTCACCGGAAGTTGCTGGTACTTGGCTGAAAAAAAATGTCCTAGCAAAGGCGAATGAATGGATGTTGTGATGCACTGAGGTGCCTTTGGCTGCGTCTGTCCAAGATGACCTGAAGGTTTAACTTCATAATTTAACTCCGCTCCGGTCTTCCATCAATTCCCTCCAACTGGTGAGTTTATCAGGATTACAGACGAGCTATTTACAGCTAACAGGCTAATGTGGTGTCTAATTTACACGTACTTTTACATAATGTGACGACAATCATAAACTTAACGGTTTTGTATTTATCATTGGGACATGTGGTGAAACACTTATGACAGACATGGTCAGTTAGCTTCATGCTAAGTGCTTTAAGAACACGTATGAAGTCCACAGCTACAGCTAAATATTCATAGTGGGCGAAGGAATAACACATTTAGTCTTAAATGTTTATGTGTTTGTTTTATGTCTTGAAATGTGTCCATGTTTTTGGTGTTCAGGGCATCATGGCGACGAGGATGAAGCTGAAGCTGAAGACTGTGTTTGTGCTCTACTTCATGGTCTCCCTTCTGGGCCTTGTCTATGCACTGATGCAACTTGGTGAGTGGACATTTCACGGTCTTACACAGGGCCAGTGATGGAGCAGGAATTCAGATCCTTTAACACAGTAAATGTACTCATCCCACATTGTGACAATGCTCCTCACTTAAACGACCTAACAATTCGTAGAAAATGTACTTGAAAGAAGGAAAGGTAAAAGGTTGGATTTCATATTGCTGTGTGATTTATGTGTATAGTAATGTGCAAAAGTCTCAAGGACAGTTCAAACTGAGAACTGCAACAATCACGTTGTGAGAATCCAAACTTTCCCTGAATCCAATGAAAAAGTTCCAACATGAGACCATGTGTGCTGTGTCTACATTGTGTGATGTATGTCTATGTACATGCTTACATTCTGTACTATTTCTGGAATCTTGGATGATGCCAGTAAGCGGCAGCCTCTTGCATGTAGCTCTTCGGCTGTCATAACAAAATAATTTTCTTTCAAGGATCAATAAAATTTCTATTCTATTCTAACATTGAAAATTCTACTTTCCCTTCATAAAGAACCCTTTTACATGGAGTATTTCAACACACAACAGTATTTATTGTCTCAAAAGATTCTCAGAATGTTGTAAAATCCACCACAGGCTGGGAAAACTGATGCTCTTGTCTGCCCTCACTGCAATTCCTTGTTTGTCAGTGTACTTATTCACTACTGTGGCTGTATGGCATGTCTGCTTTTGTTGTTATTCATTTTTTTTTTTTCAATCATATTAAGATGATTAATGATATTAATACAGGGGGATTTTTACCTTAGTAAAGCAACACAGACTTTTGCACTGTAATTAATGTTGCATTTTACTGCTGGTGAAGTTTATTTTGCACAGAGTTGTTTAGTCTACAACTAATCATCATAGATCCTCATATGTATAAAACTGTCACTGTCTTCTAAGACGTGTGTATCTTTGTAAACTCTTCCCCATATCTAAGAGGATTTTATAAGTTGATTAGTTTAAGATGTAGAGGATAGGTTTTAATGAAGGGTTATTCAACAGGATTATGGTAAATTATGGTAAAAGTGTATAGTGTATATTTTTTGCTTATGAGATGTTGTAGAACTATGAAAAAATGTATTCAAGCACTTGAATAAAAGTCTTTTGTTCTGCAGTTGTTTAATGCATCTTCACACATAAATGGTAAAAATTATTGTTGTAAAAAAAAAAAAAAAAAAAAGAGGTAGAAAATAATCTGCTTGCCTCTAAAGTAATGTCTGCTGTGATTTGTATGCAGGTCAGCGCTGCGACTGCACAGAGCATGACATGCCTAAAGACCGGGTCATATCTCGGCTACGGGGGGAGCTGCACCGATTTCAGGAGCAGATGAGGAAGGCTGACTCAACCAAACAACCTCAGAAACCACAAGTCAAGCCCTCTCAGCCCACCATCTTTGTCATCACCCCAACATATGCAAGGTATCCTGGCAGAAAGACTTCATCACCCACTTTAATTTTTTCCCACGTACACAAACACCTTTCCTCTACACTTGTGTCTATCCAGGCTGGTGCAGAAAGCGGAGCTGACTCGTTTGTCTCAGACCTTCCTCCATGTTGCTCAGCTCCACTGGATTGTAGTGGAGGACTCTCCTCACAAAACTCCTCTGGTGTCTGAATTCCTGGCAAGGAGTGGCCTTCCCTACACACACCTGCACATGCCTACCGCCAAGGATCGCAAACTGCAGGAGGTAGAGTTACTCTGTTATGGTTTTTGTCTGTTGGTAAATACGTAATATGAAATCATATTGACATATAGTTTACTTTACCCATCGAAATGGCCATATGTAGTGTGAAGTTGTGTATCAGAACGCTCATATCTCTACTAAAACTACCAACAATTTAATGGTATAACTCCACAGACTATCACTATGTCTAATGTGTGAAGCTCATTGCTCACACACATCTGTATTATATCACCAAGTATTCTCCCTCAAACAAAACTCTCACAGCTTGTTAAAAAAACACAGCTTTTTATGATATTCACGTGATTCATCATCATTCTAGTTCTGTTAGCAGACAGAAAACAACCACAGTCAAACCACCAATCACCTCTGTTTTCTGTACAGTTTGTGTTGTCAAAAGCTGAATTAGTGATCTGTTGGGAATTGTCCAAACAAAGTCAGAACTGTCACAGTTTAGTCTGAACAGTGGATCAACAAACAGCTGCAAACAGTAATATAGCATACTAAGATTTTTGAAGGTTTTAATATGGGTTTTAGATTGTAGGTGTTGAATACACTGTA
This sequence comes from Siphamia roseigaster, assembly GCA_029814505.1. NCBI lineage: Eukaryota > Metazoa > Chordata > Actinopteri > Kurtiformes > Apogonidae > Siphamia > Siphamia roseigaster. Next base: position 12,460,494 of record JAPTYR010000011.1, read on the forward strand.
AGTCAAACTGCTCATACTCGTCCTATGACTAAAGCATTGAGGGAAGATGTCAAAACCCCTATTTCCTGCTTCATGTCACTATTAACATAAATGCAGACTGCAATCATCTGTCTTCACAGATCAATTAATAGTGTATCTCTGGCTTATAACACGACTGTCGATATTATTAAATTGAGCAAAATTTCAGCACATCTGAACTGATTATTAAATCTTAATGCTCTTTTCTGTAGTGCATGTAAAGGTGTAGTATTTATCATTTCACCCCAAACGTCTCTGCAGCATTAAAAATGTGGGAAAAATAGGCACAGTAAGATGTCCTAAACAAATACTTGTATG
>JAPTYR010000011.1:12476026-12489316 GCA_029814505.1 Siphamia roseigaster
TGTGGAACCCGGAAGATAATAGAGGTATGTGCGCTGGTTCTAAAAGCTCCAAATGTATCATGTCTTTGCTAGCTAATGCTATCATTATGCACTGGGTTGTAGTGCATAAACGTAGGTTACTGAGAACAGAAAGTACATGTGGAAAAATCTTAATTTAGCAGATTCTCCAAAATAAAATCTGTGTGATATATATTTGCATTGACTTTTAATTTGCCAATGACCTCATGTGGGCTGATCAGGGCCAGCTATCGGACCGCATATGGCCCCCAGGCTTTTCTTTGCCCAGGTCTGAAGTAGAGGATGGAGGAATCAAAATGAGTGGAAAACAAGTCCCCAAAAAGTGTATCTACACAAAACATTACAACATTCTACACGACTGATGGATTTAGGCTGTCGAAGTGTTGTCGCAAAGGTTTGGTTAGGTTTAAGAACGAAAACAAAAAAAAACACTCATTCAGTCTTTAAACCCCCCATCAAAAATTGTTATACGGAGGTTACTATATGCTAATGCTAATTGGTGATGCTAATAATCTGTGTGTGTTTTAGAAAGGGACAAAATGCAAAGGCAGAATTTCCCGACACGTATAATAAATTGAGCCAATCTAACCACCTGTCCATCCTTAACTTCCTCCTAATGTTTTGCAAGTTTAACTCTTTGAAACCTGGTGACACATCCTTTGCATGTGCAGTTTGGATGGCTGTAAGTCTTTCACTGTTTGTACAATTGGAAAAATTCCAACTTTCTGAAAACTGAGACATTGTGCTTTCAAGGCTTTATTGGGTCTTTATTGAATTATTATGGTAATTACACTCATGTCTAGACTAGTAGCTGGAGAAAACCCCATTTTAGCATCATTTTAACATGCTGTAAATTTTAAATGACTGTGAGATTTTGAAAGTTCTAATTGCTCTGGAAAAATGGGCAAAAGGACTTCCAACATATTTTCCAACCTTTTTAATAGTCAAAATAAGAAAAAAAAAAAAGTCCAGATGGATGATTTTAAGCTTTAAAGGGTTAAACAAAGTTACTTTTTAATATGCATTTGTGTGTAGAACTGGAAGAACACACTTTTAACCATTAACCATTTTGAGCCTCTTCAAAAATGAACATTGTTGGTGATTTTCTGACAAAGATTGTTCTTGGAGTTTCCATCCTTAGTTATATTTCTGTCTGCGTCTCATTTTTCCTTTAGCAATTTAAGCTAAATATCTGTATATTTGAGTCAAAACAGTATCATTTCATACCTTGCTGTCCTAAATGGGTGGAACAAAATGATCCTTTGGTGTATTTATCAGTGCAAGCAGAACAAGATAAAAAAAAATGTAAATGGCGGAAGAAAGGTGTGATAATATTTGTATGCTCTTGTGCACAGAGACAATAATTTGCACATCACAGTGAAGTTAACCCCCTCAAGGCAGGCGTTGCAAATTTGCAACAAATATCTGATTCTTTCCTGTTATTACTACTTAATTTGGCCCTGAGAGGGTTAAAGTTCATTATTTTATAGAATTGTTTAACAGTCTTCATATTAGATCAACATGTCATGAGGTTCAATTTTTTTTTTTTTTTTTACTAGAAATATAATTTGAAAATCTTTTCTTGTTGTTCATTCCATTTTTGCTGTTGAATCACTACTTCCATTTTTACCCTCCTTTACGACTTCTGGTGTACTTTGCAGAAGGAACATATATCAACTTCTGCTTGAAAGAACTTCAGTGTCTCACATTTACATACATTCCAATTTTAGGTTCACTCCACCTGGTTAAACTTTAAACCCCTTGAGATTATGTAACAGAGTTTGCAGAACAGAGGGGTAAAGTTCTTCCTCTACTTTCCACTGAGACAACATCCTACACGTACAGCACACAGGCTATTAATCACCATGGAAACTATCGTTACATGTTAATAAAAGTCCACGAGTTGAGTAGGGTCAAGGTACAGCGGTCACTGGTGCGTGTCAACCCGCATTAGCCACCGTCTGATAGGATTTTTCCTTTTGCGTCACACTAACTGAGGTTTCGCTAATGAACTGTAAGTGTAACAGATGTACTGTAACACTTTCCTCCATGTTCCTCAAAGATTTTCTGCTAGATCTGACACACACACACACACACACACACACACACTCAGGTGACATTCCTTCGCCTCCTATATCATGTTCTTTGATCAGTGGAATGAAGTAAGGCAGTGACCCGCCTGCTTAACCCACACCATAAAAAACATTCCACTGCTGTTAACCAATCAGCTGCGCCCATCGACCCCCACAGTCTCATGGTCTGACTCTGTCCCGTTTGTCTACACATCGTTAATTTATGTCCAATGGGCGAGTGTTGATAAGTGTGAGCATCCTGCTGGAGCTCAAACTCTGGTGTAAAAATAATAGACAGAAGGTAACGATGAGTCATGACTCCCCGGTTACTATGGCAATGTGTTTAGATATTTGATGCAAGGAAAATATCCATTCTCAAATAGCTTAAATGCAAACTCAAAAGTGTAATAAGATCTTTTTGTGTACCATTATTCTCTTCATATTCCTGGATTCTTTGTCTATCTGTTATGTTATTTTACAAAATTGAGGCAATAATAAAAAAAAAAAAAAATTAATTAAACAAATCAATTCAAAAGAGAATCCTGCAGGTTTTTTTTAACTCCGCATAGATACTTTGAAAGTGAAGATTAATTTAAAAATTGTATTAAAAAAAAAAAAAGATAACGTTGACATTATAAAACATGTTCTGTACAGCCCAGTGTCACCTTTTATCTTTGATCATTCATATCTTTGATCATCATTCATAAACTGTCATTTTGCATCTTGACATGAAATTCCTCTTGTTATGCTTATTGTGTGCTGATGGATACGTTAATGAATCAAAGTGTGCCCATCTGTAGAAGTTAAAAAAAAAAAAAGCTGTCCGAAAATAATGCAGATAACTAAAAATAGCTACAAGAATTAATTTCCTGAGTAGAGTTTCATCCCACCTCTGCATGAAGCTTCCACTTATACAAGGATCTTTAAGCTCATTATTCGGTTTTAAGCCACTGAGAACACTCAGTTTTTAGATTTTAACATTTTACACTAAATAAATCCCATGAGCCTCAGCTTGTTTTTTTTCTGGCCATTATAAGAACAGTCCAACACCAACTCTACCTGATCTATTCTATAACTTGTCTATAACTCTAGAAATTATTACTGAATGAAAATGTACATTAGACTATTTTTGTGGTGGCTTCCTAATTTAAGCTTTCCTAATTGGTTTATCACCATTCGTTATAATATTGTCCTCTGTATTTTGGATTTTTTCAGTGAAATCAGATATTTTTATATATTGAACTCATCAATTATGTCGATTTTCATTAAGGTTCAAAGTAAATTCAAATGTTTTACTGGTAGGTATTTTATCAAAACAGAAAAAAAACTGAAGAAAATGTGACCTTTTTCAGCAAAATATATCCTCAACTGAATGTTAATGTCCAAATGGGTCATATCTATTGACAATAAAAATCTGAGAAACTGCATTTTCCCTGAATTACTTCATGTATTGATAAAATCGTTGGATCAGAAGTTATTTAACATATTCATTCAGAACACGATTTTGGTTACTTGAGCCTATTGAGGTCTTTTCAGATTAAAAGCCTGCATTTCATTTCTGTCTTTTTAATGTATCAGCAGCAAACTTTTAATTTCACTTCTGTCATATTTTCATTTCATTTATTTGTTTATTTATTTCGAGGACTCACACAATGCATGCAAGTTGAAAAAAACCCCGAAATTCCAAAATCATTAATTTACACTTGAAAAGCCGAAGCAATTAAAAAAATATTAATCTCAATAATTTAACATATTAACATTTGACTTCAAGCCAGACCAAATGAACAAAATACGCCTAAACCAAGATAGATAGTTTCCATCTGATTTAATTATGATCGATCTGTCTGCCTGTCTCAAAATTACATGACTCTCCTACTGTATGAATGTATCAGAAGAATTCGATCGATAATATTATAAGAAAAAGGGGAAAGTAACAAAAAAAGGGACAAAAAGAAAAGTGCTTGGGTGTTTCCCATGGTGCGTCCCATGATGCATTGCAGTTGAACCCATCCACACACTCCTGAAGGGTTCAAGTTCTGCCGTTCCACTGGAGGGTGGAACGGCTGATGGATGGTCCAGGGAGCAGGAGCACAGAGGTGATGGGTGCTGTGGGATGCGGTTGCCGTGGTAACGGGGCGGCTCAGTATCTGTACAGGCGTGTCCTTGGGTTTTAATTCTGGTGGCGTTTTATTGATTTGATCGATCGAATTCTTCTGATACGTGCATACAGTAAGACAATCATGTAATTTTAATAAAAAATAACATGGCTACAATAAAGAAGACATAAAAAGAAATCAGGTAGAGAAATTAACATAAAAGCATCTTAGTGAAATCGCCACATTAAAAAAAAAAAAAAAAGTCCTAACCAGAGGAATTTAGCTGGGGTATACAATTTAGAATCCATTCATTCAGCAGTATTTACATTATAAAACCAAAATATATATGAAAAAATATAAACAAAGTACATTTATATTGCTAATTATTTGTTCCTTTCATTCCCATCAGGCCTTGGACAGAGCGTTTCGTCGCGGCTGGGAAGCCTTCATCACCAATCTGTACAGCGTCACAATCACACCAGTGGCTCCATCCTCACCTTCATCATCCTCACCTCTCTCCAAGAAGAAACTTCAGCACAGCTCTGCATTGGCCGAGTTTCGGTAGAAGAAGAACAGGACTGGACAGAAAACCCTAAACATTTTTAATACATGAGATTCTGATTATGCACCGTCACTGAATAGCACCGCACAATGCTGTCTGTGTTATTCTTATTTTACCGTTATTTATGTCATGTGTTGAGTTTTAACCACTCGGCATAAATTTCAGTGCCTTTTCACATCATGATTTAAAGACACATCGCACATGATGAAAACAGCAGCAGGTTTTACTATTGAAGCTGAAGAACATGAACAGCTGATTTGACATTGATATCTGTGAGAATGGTTTGGCTTTAGGTAACTGAGTTCAACTGATCCTGGTTTATTCTATGTATTATAGTCCAGATTTTATTAGTAATTATCTCAGCTGCACATATGTAGTCTAATGTTTAGGTCTTTAAGTAGGAATCGTCTTTTCTTCCTTTAGTTTAACGCAATGAAAGCATTAAAATGTTGATGTGTGACTGTAAGGAATGGAAGCCAACGGCGATGATAGATCGGTGGACTTTGGCTCTGGAGAAATTCACATGTTTTCATGTTAATCAGTGTCATTTATTATGTTCTGGCGGCGAATCAGTAATCAGAGGTGGTTAATAAGAGCAGTCCGGAGTTCACTTTATGTTCTGGTGAAGGTTATTTAACCTGAGGACACATGACACATGAGTGTAATTGTGTTTATGAAACAGATAAAGAAACTAGAAGAGCTTTTTTTTCTGGTAACTTTGTCAATTGTTACCACTGCATTTGCAAGTGCAGAGATTCCTAGTGTAATAATTAAAATATTTAACTAAGAAATAGATTAATTTATTCACATTTAAGTTACAACACAATTAAGTAGCAGATCTGTGGTAATTCATTCAATCTGTTCTATATGTTTTTTTATCACCTCAAATGTACTGTATTTAATAATTATGTTTTGACACCACATCGAACAGGTGCTGCAAATAAACCCATTCATTTTGTCTAAAATGTGTGTTAATTTTCATTAGAATCCCTTGGCTTTATAATCAGAGCTTCTTATTTATAGAGGCACCTTCATGAGTGGATAAATTATTACTTATTTAACTTGAACTATGTTGTTTATATGAGTGTACAAGAAATTTAACAAGTAATTCCATTTTCTACTTTATATTGTTACTCCTCTATATTTGTTCGACAGCTTCAGTTACTTTTTAGATTATATTTTTTCACCAAATGTATTGAGCTCAACTTCTCTTCATCTTAAGCTGTAAATAAACTCTTCAAACTCCCTTGAATAAGCTGGAAAATATTTTTGTTACAAAACTGGGTGGGTTTTTTTTTCAGGTTCTTGAATTTGATTTATATTTAAAACATGATGAAACAACTGTGGATCAAACAAGGAATCTAAAAATAAAATTACCCAAATGAGCACTCATTAAGAATAAAAATGAAAACCTAATATCTGATAGTAAAACACTTATTGGGGTAATTTTCCTGTGTACTAGTGAGTAGGACTTTTCATACTTAAAGTGCATTTGGGCGGATTAACCTAATGTGGAGCACTTGGTGGATTTTGGATAGTTGCACAATTAATTAAAAATGCAATGTCAGCTTTTTCAGTCAGAAATAATCTGATTTAAAGTTCAAGAATTAGGAGGATATTCTGGTAACTACACACTACCTCTGTTGTCTGGTGATAGTTTAGGTTTAATGACACTGAACCAAGAAGACATGTATTATGTAGGGCAAACAAAATGAAAGGTTTATGCATAGTTTGTTTTATTTTAAGGTTTTGTATTTTCTTGCAGTTTCAATTAGTTAAAAATGAATAATCTGTACCGTTTTCATTAATGACCAAGTTAGTACACCCAAATATGTGACATTTGCACTACATTGTGCAGCCCTAATCTCAAACGTCTGGATTAAATGTGGTATGAAGCCAGTACATGAAATCCCTGGCAGGTTGAATTGTGAAATCTCCAGGATGTGTTCTAATCAAACTGAAAGAGAAAATGCTATTACACTCATAAACCTCATATATCAGAAAATCTGATACATGAGGTTTATGAGTGTAATAGCTTTACAGCCAAGTAATAACTCTGTACTATATGCTACTGTTACAGCACTATATACTACTGTTACAGTACTATACACTACTGTTACAGTACTATATACTCCTGTTACAGTACTATACACTACTGTTACAGCACTATATACTCCTGTTACAGTACTATACACTACTGTTACAGCACTGTATACTGCTGTTACAGTACTATACGCTACTGTTACATTACTATATACTACTGTTACAGTACTATACACTACTGTTACATCACTATATACTACTGTTACAGTACTATACACTACTGTTACAGCACTGTATACTGCTGTTACAGTACTATATACTACTGTTACAGCACTGTATACTGATGTTACAGTACTATACACAACTTTTACAGTACTATATACTACTGTTACAGTACTATACATTACTGTTACAACACTATATACTACTGTTACTGTACACTACTGTTACAGCACTGTATACCGCTGTTACAGTACTATACACGACTGTTACAGTACTATATACTACTGTTACAGTACTATACACTACTGTTACAACACTATATATTACTGTTACAGCACTATACACGACTGTTACAGAACTATATACTACTGTTACAGCACTATACACTACTGTTACAGCACTATATACTACTGTTACAGCACTATAAACTACTGTTACAGCACTATATACCACTGTTACAGTACTATACATGACTGTTACAGCACTATATACCACTGTTACAGTACTATACACTATTGTTACAGCGCTATACACTACTGTTACAGCACTATACATGACTGTTACAGCGCTATACACTACTGTTACAGCGCTATACGCTACTGTTACAGCACTATATACTACTGTTACAGCACTATACACTACTGTTACAGCACTATATAGTACTGTTACAGTACTATACATGACTGTTACAGCACTATATACCACTGTTACAGCACTATACACTACTGTTACAGCGCTATACGCTACTGTTACAGCACTATATACTACTGTTACAGTATACACTACTGTTACAGCACAATACGCTACGGTTACAGCACAATACGCTACTGTTACACTACAACATGCTACTGTAAAGTTGCACATTGCTGTAGTTAGGGGAATATGTGAGAACAAAACCCTGAATGTGTTTGTTAAACATTTTTACTGTGTATGCTCTTCGCAATTCTACAGCATTGTACACAAGAAAAATTCAGTACAGTCACTTATTTAGAACAAACTTACGTAAGAAACAGCTTTTTGGTAGAGCTGTGCATTCATGAACAAATGAGTGAACAATACTACAGAACATATTGTTAATGAACATAGGTAAATCATTCTGGCACATCCAGATGTTCCTGTCTGTCTGGCCACATATTTTCATCGACATCACAATGGATATCATCCATTTGCTTGACAAAATTTGATAACTAGTTCAACAATTTTGTATGTAGTGATTCAAGCAATGAAATGAAGACTTCAATTGATTGGGAAGGACTAGTCAGTTATAAGTTCAGTTCATAAAGAGTTCATTTTGAGTGACATGACATAAGAAAATAATACTGTTACAAAACAGCAGAGAATTATTATGAAAGCAACTGGTACATGTTCAAACGTATTTGCAAGTTGTTGCAAATTGCTACTTTGATGATTACTACACTACTATGATGTGCACAAATGACTAGATGTTGTGGAAGTTGAACTAATAGTTATGAGAATTTTCATTCTGATCTGAGAATAGCACCAAAGCGATTGAGAAAAACTGAAATGAGGTAACATCACATTTGATCTATTCTGCTGCCATCTCGTGTATGAGCGATAGAATCTTTACCGGAAATGACGTGTAAATCTTGGGTAAACGATAAACGCATTTTGGTTTTAAATAATTTATCTTCACTGATTTTTGCTCCAAATCTAATGATATTAACCTGAAAACAATACAAATATATTTATGAATCTGTATATTCTGAAATAAATGAGTTTCTTTTGCTAGGTGACCATTGTCGGTGACGTGATTATATGCGGGGTGGGAGGAGTTTTGCCCGGACATAAAACACTGACGGACCTATTTCCTCTTCCATTTCCTTCTCACTTCGGCTCAGGGTAAGATTTCTCACTTTGCTGAAAAATTCAGCAAACTTAAAAATTTTTCACATTGTCGGGTTAAACTGACTATAACTATAGCAACTAAATACCGTTCATTTGTTGTTGTAAGTTAGTCTTGTTAATATTTTCTACAAATAGGATTTTCAGTCGTGCTAGTATATGAGCACCTTTTTGGCGCGTACAGCACTCGCCCAGATGGCGTTAAATCTTTAACCATCCGGCATTAAAATGGCTTTATTTCATAGACATGCTAACATTTATACAGACCCCAATATTTTCCCTGTTGCCTGAACTCAATATTTGTTTATATTATAATTAGGATAGTTGAGCTGTACTTTGTCGATGTATGATTTGCTTGGACTCTTCCGACCAATGCACAACTAGCTAACAGTGTCTCTCAATGATGAGAAATACACAGACCTGTACTGAAAAACAGTGATTGCAACTTTATTTTTCTGATGCGAGACACTACAAAACTTTTGTTCTTCGTTCGTCCTTTTGGGCACATAGTATGGTGCGGTCACGTGTTGACTCAATGGTGGCGTTGCTGCACCAGGCCAAGCTAACCCTATCCTGCAAATGTTTGTTTTCTAGATGGTGGTTTGGGCTCAAGGAAGAGATCACAGTAAAGGTAACGCCTCTTTTTGATTGCATTCACTTTTAACACAATGAATTTAATAAAAAAAAAAAAAAAAACCCTGGGGACCTGTATGGGGCCTCATGCTGCAGTGATGCATACATTGAACTCTCTCACTGAATAAACTTTGAGGATATTTTATCTATAATACTGAGTAGCATGTGACGTAAATGTAAATCTAGGTTATTTGTTCACTACTGTGATGTAATTTGGGTGTTTTTCTTCTTCAGTTGATGCAGAGGTTTACCAGACTTCTTCATTGCTCAAGGTAACGGCTCATATTGTTGTTTTGGTAATATGTGCAGTATTACACTGTTACACACCAGCTTTTTGTTTGTGGTTTGGACTCCACAGGAGCTTAATGCTGCTGTGATGATTCTTTGAACTCTCTCTTACCGAATCACTCTTTGAAGAAACTCCTTTACCAGATTCTGAGTAGCATTGAGCTTCAGCAAAAGTGTAGATTTTTTTAACTCTCCATCAGTTTCAGTATCTTAAGTATTTTTTTCCTTTTTCCAGATGTGTGGAGTTTGTGAAAGAACAAAACTCAACATGTCAGGTGAATGAAATCTATTAAAGGATATAAAGTTTGTCACATGCCTGATGTCAGAACTGAGCTCTAAACCAGATCACAATCAAAAATGTTGAAATATGCTTTAATCTGACATCAACTTTTTTCTTTTACAGGAAGGTTACAATTGTCTTTCCCAGATTCTCACAATGGCTGAAATTGCTGTGGGTAAGGAATGAATAATTTGTCTTGAGCACTGGTTAAATGGGTGTTTCATGATGAACCATTTTAAATGACAAGCATATGCCTGAATCTGCTGATGTCAACCTTTATCTGACAGCCCAGACTAGACTAATATAATGTATATGGACTTCATTTGGTGTTAATATTCTGTTCTTTCTCTACACAGGTGAAAGACCAGCTCAGTCTGCGAGTCAACATTTGACCTTCAAACATGTGAGTTATCTATGAGCGACTGATCACAATTGTCAAAAATGCATTTTGTTGCAGTCTAATTACCTGTGGGACAATTGAACTCCCGCAAGGGTAGATGCCTGTCGGCACAAGTTTGAATCCAGAATGGCAACAAAATGGCATTTTCTGACATTACAACACCCATTTGAAAGGATGACATGGGTTTTTCCCATTAACTAACTGGACGACTAATGTCATATGGCAGCTTGTCACCAAAGCCCTGATCAAAAAGTCTGATTTAAATGATGCTTTCACTTATTATTTTTTCTATCTAACAAGTTCTGGTCTTTCCAGGGCTTAAATTAAATGCCTGAGACAGTGACTCTTCATCCTTTGATGGTGAGTTGTTTTTTTTAACTCCCTCATCTTGATGTATGTAATGCAGTTCAGTGATGATAAAACTAGCTCACTTTGAATCACTGTGAAACGACACGAACATCTGAGAGACTGCTCTTCAGTTTGAGTTACACTTATTGAATACACTCAACCCAGTTGAGGTTGATCCAATTTTTCAAACTACTTTTTTTTTTTTTCTCCCCCAATCAGATTGTTTCTCAGTGACGTTATGAAGACGGGTCAAATTCTAGAAGGTAAGATGGCCACTGCGGGTGGGAGGGGGAGGGTATTGTACCTACTGAGAATGATGAGATATCTTGGAATCTCGTTCGTCTGAACTGCTGTTGAGAAATGGAATATCTGACTTCAGTGAAAATCTATGATCAAAAAACTGTATTTTGTGCTTGGACCTGACAGTATGATCTCTTACAGATTCAAAACCTTGTGCATGATCGTGTCACAAGACTTCTGCCCAGGTAAGAGTTAATCTGTTCATTAAAACGAGACAAGCTACACATAAATGGTCGCACCTGGTTTCCTCTTATGATGACACCCGCACATGTCTTACACCTTGTGTCAATGCCAGACCTGAGAAGGTGAACCCACTGGTGTTGCCATGGTAATAAGGGGAAGACCTGTTGGGGTTACCAACAGTCTGAATGGAGACAAACTAAACATGGGTGCATAGAATAAACAAGCTAAACTGCATTACCAGAGTATTCTGAAAAGGGTAGGATGTGGCTCATTACTGTTATGGTAGTGGGAACTAAGGAACAATTTGGTGAACAGCACAAAGTCTCTTGCCAGAGTTTTTAATTGGCTTTACTGAAAGGATGAGGGTGAATGGTAGTTTTCTCACTGTGCTACAGTCTTTTTACATTGACTGTTTGTTTCATTCAGGGATGTGACGGCCTGCATGATGTGGGAGCAGAGGTAAGTCATGTTAACATCCATAAGGTTGTGCAATGTGACTCTGCAACTTTTCCAAATGAAAATGCATTTCATGCATTCCTATAAACATGATTTCTTTGTAGGATGTTGCATGTTGTCATATTGCACAATTCTAAAAAAAACCCCTATGATGAGTTGATGACTTGACCTTACCAGTTGTCCACTCTGAACTTTCAAGGGACGATGCGCTCAGATTCCTGCTGGCCCGGGAAGACACTGAGAACCCATAAATGGCCTCAGCCAGGTGTAAGGTGATCTCCCGGCAACCTCAGGACTCTGATCCTTGAAGTGTTTGGTGCTGGATTATGACTGAAAAAAAAGGCTGATCACATTTATTCTGTATAATGCATGAACACTGTCGGTAAATGGAATGACTAGTTGTCTAATCAACCTTTCAGGTCAGTTGCCAACCTGGACAAATGGAGGTCAACCTCTGACACTAAGGTATGTATCTGGTCAATACAACTGCTTATTGGGTAGCGACGTGATGAGTTTTTATTACCGCCCCAGTCTGAAGATTCGTGACTGATTGGTATCCCCTCTGATTAAATGTGTGGAGTTAAATTATTATGTTTAATTAATTGGAACAAAGACTTGAACAGTTCAAATGTTGCAGGTGCTGGTCCTGACTCTACAATCATAATGGCTGCCTGAATTTGGTCAAGGTAAGATCACATAAGCATGCATTTATTTTTGGTTGACTAATGGGATAAGTGATGCCTCTATACCAGTCTTGATGTGATAAGGGGGACTAGCCTGGTATGGCCCACCCCTTTGTACTTTCAGTCATACATAAGGGTCTGGGAACACTAATGGCACAGGTTTACTTTGGTTACTCGGTTACTGTCAATAAGCGAATGGGGCAGGTTGGGGGGATGGCGCTCATGATGGGATGCTTCAGTTTGGTGTTTGGGAACCCAGAGTCATGGCTACTGAACCCCAAATGGCAAGGAATGCTTTCATCGATCATTTAATAATATAACATCCGTGGTGTTATGGATGAAGTCAGTGTTATGTATAAATGGTAAGTTAACGTGTTAATAACTGTGCATGAGCTTGTGAGTGGGGGATGGTTTGTTTAGCTCATGCATAACTTCATGTGTCATGACTGCTAGCTTCATGCACTCAGGCAGGTCTCGCACACTGAGCAAGTTCAATCATTTCAAACCAGAGCGGAGTTCACCCCTCCCACCTAATCTCTTAACATTAGTGTTCCCAGACCCTCATCACGACTGAAAGAAGTACAAAGGGGCAGGCCATGCCAGGCTAGAGACTTGAACCCTCCAGCTGTCTCTTCCTGCTTTTTGACCCAGTATGGTACTGAGAACCTTTTTGTACTGATGGTGGGCAAAGCTGCTATGGGGCAATGACTGTTTGTTGTACTGCTTGTCTAAGGTGTATTTTGGGGGGTATTTAACTAAAAAGTTTGAGAATCACTGGGTTAACCGTATTGGGCTGAATTAAAATTCTAACTTGTAAGTTAAGACTGTGCTAAGTGTTAAACG
>JAPTYR010000011.1:12592599-12604346 GCA_029814505.1 Siphamia roseigaster
TCAGGTCATGGCCTATCATCCCACCAAATTTCATAAAATTCGGTCCAGTACTTTTTGAGTTATTCGATACAAACACACACATACAAACAAATAAATGAATAAATACACAGGGATCAAAACATTACCTTCGTCAGCGATAATCTGGTGCAGATGATCTTTTTACTTTTGTAATCAATATACTCTACACATGGTCCCTGACAAAATAAACTAAATAAATTCAACTTAACTAAACATTTTAATTTAGGAGCTGACACAAAAGTAACACTGGGTCTTTCTGGGTTAAATAACCTCTCTTTTTTTTCCCCATTTCTTTTCATTTTTCCCTGTTTCTCCTCTTTTCCTCAACTTTCATCACCAGGGAGTTAAAGCGGGAGCGGGAACGTGCCGAGCTCTGGCGAAGCCTGGAGGAGCACCAGGAGCGGCGGATGCAGATGCTCACCGAAGCCGCCAGGAACCAGCGCAACCTCCAGGAGCGAGGCGAGAGAGGGGACCCGCCCACACCCTCATCCCCGCAGACGGCTCACTCCGACCAGCCCGAGCCAAAGCCCAGCGGGGTTTCCTCTGGAGCCGGGGAGAGCGCCACCTAGGTGCTGCTCCACACAGATAGGAAGGCGAAGGGGTTAAGCGGGGGGGCGGAGGGGTCAGGGAGAAGATAAAAAGTGAAATGGTGAAAGTGTTGGGAGAACTCAGTCAGAAAAAGGTACAAAATAATCCACAGTTTTTATATCTTGTATCACTGAGGCGGTAGCTTTTTGTTAAAAAGAAAAGTATACAAACTCTCTGATCCAAGGTAGTGACTGTTCCTTTTTCTGTCGGAGTTGTGTGAAACTGGTTCACTTTTTGCTGTACACACATTACATTAGAGATCAGAAGAGGAATATCATCCATTAGTGCAGACGTTATCGAAAAGCTCGTTCTGAACCCGAAATTGGTAGCTGGCCTGTTTCACATCAGTTTTGGACTCAAAATAGAGATGAGATTTCTCTTTTGGTGCAACAATAACCAAGTTAAACATGTGTCTTATTTATCTTAACATTTAACCGACTGAGTCAGAGTCTGTACTGTGGCCTCGTATTTATCTTTTGGTCAGAGGTGTTTATTTCATGCGTGGATAGCACAATACTTTAATAAACCAACGAAGCAATTTCACACAAACATCCCAAAACTGTTGCCTCACAGACCAGAGACACAAAACCCTCACACATACACACACACCCAGACAGACGCAGGTACATATTTACTGTAAATATGAGAAGAAAGTACTGCAATGAGACAGAACGTATCCAGATATCCGTCACATCTCACTTAAAACGACCGACGCACCATGAACACAACTTTCTTTTGAACACGCATATACATACAAACATACAAGTTGACACCTGGTTCTGGCGCTAACTCCTCTCCCACTCTGTCGGGTTCCACCAAAGGACGAGCCTGAAGTCCATCGAGGTTCAATAACCACTGATGAAGATAATGATATAAAGTACAATAACGTTCCTTCTTCTTACTTGTTACTCTACTACTACTACTCTACTCTAAGTACTACTGATGATGACGATGATGATGATGATGATGATGATGATGATGATAACATTTTTATATATGTATATATATATATATACAGTATATATATTTACGTATATATATACACACATATGTCTCTGGATATTTCTGTAGTGTATTATGGGAGAAACACTAGTGTAGCAGAAACCATAAGGGGGAAGGCCGGCTTGAATTTTGGATTCACACCACGTTAACTGTAAGAGGCCATAATGTGAGTGCCCAAATTCAGCGGAATTCCCCTTTAACAGACCTTAAAGAGGGGATGGGAGTGACTGATTTTCTTTTCTTTTGGCATTTGGGATGTTTCTGGTGCCTTGGAGCGGATTTTAAAGGGTAAGACTTCTAAAAAATGTAACAAAAAAACATTCCAAGGGCTGGGACTAACCATTATTTTCATTCTCGATTAACCTGTTAGTTGTTTTAGAAATTAATCGATTAGTTTTTAGATCTATAAAATGTCAGTTAAATGACCGCTTTAAATTAAAGATATGATCTGCAACTAGAAGATGTAGAATTTACATCACAGAGGGGTAAAGAAAATCAGAAAATATACAAATTTAAGAAGCTGAAATCAGTCATTTGGATTTTCTCAGACAATTTTGACAACTAATCGATTAATTGATTAATTGCTGCAGTGCTGAACATTCCACGTAAAAAGGACGTTGCTGGATATATTTTTTTTCACTTTAATGTCAAGACACAGATGGATGATTGGTGGGGAGTATTTTGTTGAAAAAAAAAACAAAAACAAAACTTGATTGTCATTCATTAAATGGATGAGATTTCACCAACATCCAACCAAAACGCAGACACAAGCAGAGTAGTAAACTCCGCCCGGCACAGACTTCACCAGAGGACGAATGAAGCGCACCTCAAGTGTCTCAAAGCAAAAGAAAAAGGCCATAAATCCAGTTGAATCCCCCCCCATGTGTCTGTTCCTTTAGGTTCAGCAGACCTGATGCTGCTAGATGGTTACCATGACGATGAAAACTTTTTCAGTGTGAACCAACAAAAAAAAATTCTGTTTATTCTTGTCTGATCATTACGATAGAGTGATGGGATAAAGAGAGGGGGAAAAAACAAAAAATTATTTTAGCAATATTTTCATTCTTTCAGGATAATCTGTGTGTTTTTTAAGGGGGTCGAACAGGATGTGGGCGTCACACTCAAATGTTTACCCCCCCACTCTTGTTTTTACTCCTGTTGCGTCCTTGATATTCACATTGTCTTAAAGGTACTTTTTGTGTACATTTATTTGATGAAGATGATTTTTTGCTTGGTAATTATGTTGTTTTATTTTTCTCCTTGGTTTTTGTATGATATTGTTCATTTTGTGGAAAAATTGATACTGATGCTATTTATTTTCTATTTGATCAGGAAAATGTAACTTAAATCTGAGGATGATGGTCAGGTTGTGTACGTGTGTGAGTGTGCATGTGTGTGAGGAGATGTGTGTAGACAGAGCGATTGAGAACGAGAGGAAAAAAAAAACCTGTTCTCTCTTTGCTTCTTTTTCTCTCTCTCTCCTTCTCTCCTTCCTGAGGGACAGGGTTTGATTCCGAATGTATCGTGAAACAAATTGATTGTTCTTTTGTTTTTTTTTTTATGCTTGAGACGCAGAGCTACCTGTCGGCTGCTTCGTAACCAAACAGTCAGAAAACCCTCCAGACCAGCAGTTTTTCAAAGCGTTCACTTCAACAAACGCCCGAGTCAACAAGGTTCGGAAATCCTTTTTTTTTTTTTTTCTAAAGCAGCTCCTGGATTTTGGTTTTTATGAAACTGCAAATGACTGATTTAGCATTATTTTGCTTTCAGATTGCAGTGCTGCTCTTGAATAACCTTCGACTTTCTATGGGTTCTGTTGACTTACAGTGATGTTTTCAAGGCTGCGATCGCACCTAATCGGCTTTTGCTTCTTCACTAAATCGGACTGTGGTTGAAGTTTGGATAACGCATTCATTAAAATACTAACAAATCCATTTTTAAATCCCACATATGAGTTCAGATACAGATGTACAGACCTGTCATGGGAATTATTTTGCTTTAATTCTCACACACTTCCCCTTTAAATGACTATATTTCACTATTTTGAGCCAATTTTGAGCTCCACACATCTCCCACTTTGTTGTTTCGACATATTCATCCAGACCATTCATGCAATTTTGAGCTGAATCTGACATGACACATAAAAAGTAAGCAAATATTCATCTTTGAAGTTCTGAAAAAAGCTGGAGATTTGGCCGTAACTGCAAGTTTTTCCTCACATTTTTACCACGATAAATTAAAACTGAAGGAAAAATACATTTGTTGCTTGCTCTCTGCCTTAGAAATGATCCCAGGTTGTGTCCGTGTGTACATAAATACTGAGCTTTGTCCATTCAGACTTATCCAAAGACCCCATGCTGGGCCCTCACCCCAGATTGGGAACCAC
Source organism: Siphamia roseigaster (assembly GCA_029814505.1). Taxonomy (NCBI): domain Eukaryota; kingdom Metazoa; phylum Chordata; class Actinopteri; order Kurtiformes; family Apogonidae; genus Siphamia; species Siphamia roseigaster. Next base: position 12,596,594 of record JAPTYR010000011.1, read on the forward strand.
TAATACCCTCCATTCTGTTCTAAATACAGCTATGATCCACAGTTTCCCTTTGATGCGGTAAAAAAAAACTACCTGTTTCTTCTCTTCTAGCACTCAACAACAGTGCAAATGGCTTCACTTCAAGAATTGCATTGATGGATTAGGTGTAATCGCAGCATCACACGCCTCAAAATCTGCAAATTAAACCTAATGGGCATGCCCCAAACGCTCAACTTTCATTGGATTTCTAGCCTTGTTTTGATTCAGGCGGATAACACTCCAAAAAACACAAGAGATACGACACAAAACGAGACCTCGCTGTCATTAAACTCAGCTTATTTAATTTTAATTTACATTTTTTTGCCTAGCTTACTCACAAACCCTCTTGATTGTCAACATGAGAACCCCAGATTCCACTGTTTGGAAAAGTAAAAATGATCCAATTGATGCTGATTATTCCTATTTTTTAGAACCGGTCTATAAGTGCTCCAGAACAGGAAGTGAGAGAGGAGAGTGTGTGTTGGTATAGACCTCTGGTATCACCTCACAGACAGCCATCAGAAACTGGTTTCATTCGCTGTCACACCTCCTCTCTGCAGCCATTTTTAACAAATGCTTTAAAGCAGAGGAGAGGTGTGAATGGATCTGATGAAAGCAGACGGTAAAGATTAAAAACCAGAGGAGGAGAAAGACGGAGGAAAAAAAAAGACATAGAGTTCGATGTGATAGAATGGCAATAAGTCAGAGCAACAGTAACAGAATGAGAATATAATGTTACCGAAACCTACAACCGCATTACGTAGCAATTTCACTGAATTTCTAGATTTGCACTGTCTGCCCAATGGTCTGTGTTTGTTGTGTTCAAGAAAAACCTTAGAGAAGATGACTAAAGAGGATGCAGAAGAAGATGATGTATATTTTGGGGACCAACACAGCGGTGGGGGAGGGGGGTTTGAATGTAGAGAGGCGTACCACTGTATGTAACATTACAGGGTGTAGAACAGAAGAAAAAACTATGTGCTAAAAATGAAACTTCACTTTGAGAAAACACTTTGGATGTCTGTGCTGTTTTTTTTGTGTCTCCTTTTACTTTTGTGTCTCGGTAGTTAATGGCTGTCTTACATCCCGTCCTGAGTAGTCGCATTGCAAAAAAGAATTTTTAAGAAAGTAAAAATGTCTTGTTTTTGGGAATTTTTGCTTTTCTTATGCCTAAAAAGTAACATAATCTTAACAAGCAAATTTTGCTTAAGAAAATTAATCAAATTTTAAGAAAATATATTTCTGTTTTTCTCAGTAAGATTTTACAGCTAATATTGAGCGAGAATTACTCATAACAAGGTACAACAGAGATTTACATTAAATCCAATCAAAGGAACTAGATCGCTTTTCTTATTTTAAGAGTAAGACAAATTCTCAATTGATCTCAATTTTAAAAAAATACCCCAATTAAAGTCTCAATTCATCTGTTTTTGTTCCTATGTTTCCTATGTGATAAAAATATTAACAGAGTACTTATCACCACTCCTTTTGGACTTACAACTGTTGTCCTTGATTTTGAAAATTCAAGGTCAAAGGTCATGGTGTCATTTTAAAGCCTAGCCAGGTTCCCTATTTGTCAATCATCGTACGTCTCTAGTGCCACTCCTTTTTGGTCCATTTGAGGTTTTTAAGTATTGACCCCTGACCTCTTAAGTCAACAATAGGTCAAAATATATACGCATAAGATGCATTATTGAAAAACAAGCATCTTGGTACTCACTGGAAGTTTGTAATATGAATACTTCAAAAGTTATATCCAAAATTCGAGTTTGATGCTTATTGTGACCTTTGACCTAGTGTCTTCAAATTTGTCCTTGAAGGTTCGGATGCTAATGCGCATCAACAGTGAGAGCAAAAAGAATATATATGCAAAAAATGAGTATAGAAAGGAAATCCCTCATTTGCCCTATCACTCATCATTGTGATTACACATTTTTGTTGACTTGGGCCTTGACCTTTGACCTACATTCCCTTAAATGTAACGGGATCTATTATAGTGCGTTCATGTTGTCTTGTAATTATCGTAATTACCAAACGCCGACATGGGAAGCTCACATGAACGCCACCCCTTCTGGAATTTTCCACTGGACAACTCGTAAGAAAATTTGACACACGAGTTGACGAGAGGATGATGATAATCTGGTCCGCCATCTTTAATTTGTAAACTATAACAACAAGCACGTGAACGCAACGTATTTGTAAATACCACTTCGCAAGTGGTATTCCCGATAATTACGAGAGTACATGAACGCACCAGTAGTAGGAGCGCCAAAACTGGAAGGCAAGGCAAAGTATTTTCTGTCACCACAGCCCTACAATCTGTAGTGTTACGTTATTAAACTACTGTGGCAGGCTTTGGTGCACCGTGGGTGACACTGACACATGACTGTCAAACACCAGTGAGATGGCAGGCAAAAGGAAGAAAGTGGACATACGGAGCTATTTTTCAAAGAAATTTGTAAGTCAAACTACCACTCGCTAATGAAATGACGGTCGGAACAATGCACGTTAGCAGGGCAAAGTCGCTAGTTATCAAGTTGTCTGCTACTGTATGATGGCAGCACAACTAACTGCAGAGACACTAGTTGAATATTAATTGGCTGTTAAAACGATATGTCCTGCTAACGATCAAAATTTTGTGACACAATAACTCCTCATCATTATTTATAACATTGATTACATTAATGAGACAGATTTATCACGGCTCCTTCGCAAAACACGGTGAACACGTTAGCATAGTGACAGACAAAAAACTGTCCATCGCTAACGTTATTCATTCTTAAATTAACTGGCATGCATGGCCCATTTTGTTGTCCAGGTGGCAGATCCAACGCCACAGCTACACACTGCAGCACAGTCAGACGGCGATGGAGAGACAGAGTCACAGGTGAAGCTGAATGATGATTTAGTGATTTTGGCAACGTTGTACTGTAAATTACCATTGTAAACAATGATAGGCTGATGATGGTTCATCACTGTTTGAGTGGACTAAGGGAATGCTCTGGGATGTCATTGCTTTTTAACAGGTGACAGCAGCTCAGCCATGTTGTAGTAGCTCAGACACAGGCGAAGAGACAAGATCACAGGTGAATTTTAATGTTGATTATCTATTAATCCTAGTATTGAACATCATGAATGCTGATAGGTAAATGTTGGTTGATGATGTAAAGTAGTGATTTATTGGTGTGTGCGTGGCAAAAAAATAGGAATTGACATGTTTGTGTGTGGCACATCAATGTAATATTTTATCAGGTGGCAGTCATGACGCATGATACAGGGGAAAATACAGGGGAAGCGGCAGGGTCAAAGGTGAGTTCAATTAAGGTTTTAATGTGAGGATAAAAAGAATGCAATCAATAATGTGTCATGATATCATGAGGTCACATTTAGTTATCACACAGTGTTACAGTATGGCTAATGGTATCATGTGGTCTATTTCTAAGGAAACTGGCACACCTGTAGTGAGCATCAGGGAGAGCAGCAGGGAGAGTGACACCGGCATGAAGAACAGTGTAGGAGTGATGACAGTATGGACATTGGCAATAAGCCAAACCAGCCTGACCCAAAATCCATTCCAGTTCAAAATTTGTCCAGTAGGGTCCTCCATTTTCAAAAAAGGTGGTATAAAGAGTACCCTTGGCTTCATTATAGCTCTGCAGCGAAGGGAATTCTCTGTTTTTACTGTGTGAAGATATATACTGTACAGAAAAGTGCCATGTCAAAAAAAGCAGACCCTGCGTTCTCCTCCAAGGGGTATACAAACTGGAAGAATGCACTTGAAAGATTTGCACTGCACCAAAATTCTCAGGCCCATCACCATGCAGTCACAGTGCATGCTCAACAAGCAGCCCCAATAGATGCACAACTCTCAAGTGCCTGGTCAAAACAACAGGAGAATGCCAGACACTGCTTAAAAAATATTGTGGGTTCAGTACAGTTCCTTAGCAGGCAGGGATTGGCACTGCGGGGCCATGAAAAGGAAAATGGTAACCTGTTTCAACACTTGAAACATAAAGCCAAGGATGACGCCTGTCTCTCTGACTGGCTGTCTCGTTGCCATGATTATACCTGTCCACAAGTGCAAAATGAGATTTTGCAGTTGTTAGGAAACTGCATAGTCAAATATATTGCACAAACGATCCAATCTCTGTCTGTACAGCAGTTCTCGATCATCATAGATGGGACTCAAGATATTTCAGGGACTGAGCAAGAGTGCATATGCTTTAGGTATGTGGATGAGGACCTGGTTCCACATGAGGTGTTTGTGGGCTTATATGAAGTGCCAAGAACTACCGGAGTGGAGATAGCAAGAGCAGCTAAGGATGTGCTTTTGAGGCTGAATATTCCAATGGCATATTTGAGAGGTCAGGCATATGATGGTGCTGCAAACATGTCAGGAGCTTATTCAGGTGCTCAGGCAGAAATGAAAAAACAGCAATCACTGGCATTGTATGTGCACTGTGGGCCTCACTGCCTGAATTTAATAACACAGGCTGCATGTCAGGCTAGTCCTTTGATCCGTGATGCTTTAGAGTGGGTGCACGATCTGGGGACATTAAGCAAGCAGTCTGGAAAATTCAAGGCAGTGTTTTCAGCTGTTTCCGCTGCTACAGAGGGACCAAATGTATCTCTCAGACCCCTCTGCCCAACCAGGTGGACAGTAAGGGGGAATGCTGTCAGAGCCATGCTGACCCAGTATGAAAATGTGCTGGTTAGCTTAGAGAAGATGGCAGCAATTGGGTCAAGCTCAGCTGCAAAGGCGAATGGTTTGCATGAGAGGTTTTCAAAGGGCAAGACAGTGCTTGGGCTTCTAGTGGCATTGGAGGTCATTGAGGAGCTAGAATGCCTCAATAAGTCCCTGCAGAAAAGAACAGCAACCATTGCAGGAATGAGGGCATCGATAGAAGGTGCCAGAGCCACTCTACAATTGAAAAGAAATGAAGAAAAATTCCAGAGGGTCTTTGATAAAGCTGTGGAAATGGTGGATTCCCTTGAAATTGAGCCCATTCACATTCCTCACCAGAGACGGCCACCGAAACGGTACACAGGTGAGGCGGGCAACCACACTCCCAAGACACCCGAGGAGTATTACAGACCAGAATTTTACAAGGTGCTGGATACAGTAGATGTTCAGTTTGAGGATAGGTTCAACCAACCTGATCTATGTATCTTGCAGAAATTGGAAGAAATTCTGCTGACTGGAAAGGTGGATGGCATTGTGGATCAGTATCCAGAAATTAACAGGCAGACTCTTGAGATTCAGTTGGCCATGTTCAGGTCAAAATATACATGTACTTCTAGTAGTGAGGTGGCTACTATTATCAGAGGAATGCCAGTTGAGGTGAGGGGTCTGTTTAATGAAGTGGAAAGCCTTGTTAGGCTGCTTTTAGTCGTGCCAGTTTCATCAGCTGAAGCAGAGAGGAGTTTCAGTGCCCTGAGAAGACTGAAAACATGGCTGCGGTCTACAATGACCCAACTGAGATTGAACAATGCTGCTGTATGCCATGTTCACCAAGACATACTGGATAATATAGACATAAAACAAATATGCCAGCAGTTTGTCTCAGTCAATGAGCGACGAAGGCATGTGTTTGGCTCCTTCACATAGGCCTAGTTCCCTATTTTTGTGCTAATCAGTTGAGATTACAGTTGCAGTATGGCAGAGATACTTACTCAAGTCTCAAGATGTAAACTCACTCCTTTCTTTGAAGTCTTGTAGTGAAATTGAGACATTGAGGGAGATTTTTTTCTTCTGGGATCATTACTTTTGTTTTGTTTACACCAGTGTAAGAGTATTTATCTATTTACTACTCCTTGTTTTAAACCTCTTTCATGTAACCTGCCCTATACCATTGCTAAAGGAAAGTTCATTCTTTAAATATAAACCCACTTATAACTGCTTAATGCTGTATTGTTGAAAATACAGTAGGCCTACATTGTTCCTATCATTGTACTAATTTGTTTTGTGGAGGCCTGTTTCATGGCAGAAGTAAACAGAAATCTAAACTATGCATGTGTGTCATTGATTGATTTGGTTGCAGGGGTGGAAGTACTGAGGTTTTGAACTTCAGTAAAAGTACAAGTTCCCTGCGAAATATTTTACTTAAGTAAAAGTAGAAGTATACAGAATTTATTTTACCTAACTAAAAGTACTAAATACTAACTTTTAAATGAACTTTTAAGTCCAAGTTTTTTTTTTTTGTTTGTTTTTTGAAATGATGAAAAATTATCCACAGTGTTAACCCTGTCATCTCCCATTGATCCAGTCGGCATTAAGAAAGTTTGGTATATTACTGTCGTGTCCAGCCAAATGAAAACAAAATGCGTCATATTACATACAGTATAACTAATTACTTGCAGACAGGGAATTAACACAATGTCTTTATTAATATCACAAATTGCCTGTTTCCTGTAATTAAGGGGAAAGGGAAGATTGGAATGCTTCTCAGATTGTGGTTTAAAGTCAGAGCTGCTTCAAGCAGAAGCGCAGCTCAGGCCACTGGAACATGCACTTGAACATCAAGATTGCTGTGAAGTTGGCTCAGATTAGAATTTAGTGGTGGTATTGAATTGCAAGCTAGGCTGTAGAGTATAGTCCAATGTTAGAAAATTGTCAAAAGTTGCCCATCATTCCAATATTATATATTAATAATTATCATTATTATAATTATTGATGACACTATTTCCACAATAGATTGGCCAAAATGTAACTAGTAACTAGGTCAGTTTCAAAAAATGTACTTGAGTAAAAGTACAATTGTCAAAAATGTGCTTCAGTAAAAGTATGCATTTTTAATTTTTACTTAAATAAAGTACAAAAAACAGCTAAGTAAACTAAGTAAAAATACTTTGTTATTTATTTGTAATTTGTGGCAGTCGTAAAGCGCGAGCAGGGGCGGGCCGGGGGGAGTGGCTAGGTCCCCACCAATGTCAAAACCAAACCTACGCCCTTGGTCCACAGTACAGTTATCTGTCCACAGTCCAGTTATCTGTCCACAATCCAGTTATCTGTCCACAGTCCACAGTACAGTTATCTGTCCACAGTCCACAGTCCATTATCTGTCCACAGTACAGTTATCTGTCCACAGTCCACAGTCCAGTTATCTGTCCACAGTACAGTTATCTGTCCACAGTTCATCAGACAGATGTGTCCTCCACTTCCTCCACTTCCTGTTTCCTCTTTTCCTGTTCTTCCCAGTTGTTGTGTGGCGTTCCCCTTGTCCCTTCATCCAGTTCAGTCTGACCACAGGGAAAATATGGACAAACTTCTGCTCCTCATCCTTCAGCTTCTTCTGCTGCTCTGGAAACAATTTACAGTTGGACTGAACTGGAGTCAATGGACAGGTAACAAAACTGTTTATGTTTATATTATTATTAATGTAGTTATAAACAGAAGGACCTCCAAGGTCATGGCTTTAGCTTTTATTTCAATTAATGTTGTAATTTCATATGTGCAAAGAAGCATAGAAAACTAAAAAGCAAGTAACATTTAAAGACATGGATTCCAATTAATGTTTTTTTTTTTTATTAATTAATTTATTTTTATGTATTTATTTAATACATGCAAATAAACACATAAAATCAAACAAGGGAAAATAAGACAAATACCAAATAAGATTTAACCCTTAACTCCTGATGCGTCAGCTGTGACACGTTCTGAATGAATGGTTTAGTTTAAATATTCAGAAAAATTCAACTGTTTTTTGTTGTTTTTTTTTAGTTATGTTACTTATTA
>JAPTYR010000011.1:13265368-13278023 GCA_029814505.1 Siphamia roseigaster
TAAAAATAAGTTATTATAGCTCACTAAAAAGTTAGTCTTTAGATGAGTGTCATATTTTAAGTGTGATGAGATTTTTTCACTAGAAATGATAAAAATACACTTGGTAAAATTCAGATTTTTTTTTCCCAATGTCTTGAACTAGTAGGTATTTGGAGGTGTATTACCACATGAATTGTGTTTATAAAGTGTTTCATCATACTTAAGTCATATAATTTGTTACCTTGGTAATGCCCAGGACGCCTATATTTGGACTAGAGGAGGTTGAACCATTTCCTGTTCCTAAAAGTCCAGCAATGATGCAAGAGACACCCTCAGTGAAGATCCCCCTGAAATAAACAAACAAGTCAACAACAACCACAAACAGCTGCAGGTGATATAACATCAGTTCCTGTTAGGTCTCACCTGTTAATGGCATGGACTGGAGGGGGCGGGGCTCCAGAGAGGCGGGCACAAGCGTAATAATCACCAATCGATTCCACAATGCCTGCCAGTGTTGCACTCATCATCCCCAAAACCCCGGCAACTGTTACTACGGGCAACCCCCACTGGCCTATGAGAGAGGAGAATAGAAACTAGACTGAGATTTGCAATTTTGGTGGTTGTGGTTTGTTTTGTAATCGATTAGTTTTTTGTGTGCTTTTTTTGGGGGGGGGTTGTTGCTTGTCTGTCTTTTAGTTAGCTTATGAAAAGAGAGTTAAACATTTTTTTCATTGTTTGTGTTACTTTTGTCTACAGATGTTTTTCCCCCCATTTTCTTTAATGTTTTTGTTACTGTTTTTGTGTTAAAATCACAAATTTGCTGCAATAAAATGAAAAAAAAAAAAAAGATAAAAAATATATCAAAATGTAAACAAAAAAAAAAGAAAACCAATCAACCCATGCCAAATAAATAAAGACTTTGATTTTAAGGGTGAATAAAATAAGCAAACTAAATCAACAACTTTGTAATTAATGAGAAATGACGAGGGAGTTTACAATCAGACAAGTTATCAAAGAAACCAATACTGATTGAAACAGGTATCTTACAGGGATAGGGCATTCTGAACCACGGTGATGAACCCATGATGTCTCCTCGGGCATCGGTCCGAGCCTTGTGTCCATAGTGATCTGGGTCACTAGGCAACAGGTTGGTCAGAGTGAGGATGTAACAGACGAGCCACACGAGTAAGATGGCAAGAATGATCTGAAACACAAACCTCACCTGTTAAACCATGTACTGTTCAGTCTGTCAATGAGATACTTTTATTTCTCCCTAGAACGCTCCACATAATAAAACAAGCACAGAAAGAAAAACAAAGTACTGTCTTAGTAAGCATAGATACTGAAAAAGCATTTGATTGTGTGAACTGGAGTTTTCTCTATAAAGTACTAGAATGATTAGGATTCAATAAGAAATCTATACAGTTAATACTACTTAGCAAAGATAATGACATCCCTGTGGCCAATGAAAGGGAAACCCCACAGGGGACCTTGCGTTCTTTGGACTTTAAACGCAGCTCAGTCTGTGGGCCCTATCACCATACAACAACTCAATATGCAGTCACTGAGCAATAAATCTGGTTTTATTCATCAGCACATCCTGGACAGCCACATAGATGTGCCTCATGGAAACCTGGCAATAGCCTGAGGTCTTTGCAGCCTTCAATGAAGCCTGCCCCCAAGGATACCACTATCTTAACAAGGCCCGGATGACTGGCCAGGGCGGTGGGCTTGCCATCATTCACCGCAGTAAAATTCAGCTGTCCCCAGTGTCCACCCCCAACTTCAGCTCCTTCGAAAACACCTCGTCATCAACCGCCAGCATCCTGTTTCGACAGCAATGGCACTCATCTACCGTCCACCAAAACCACACTCATCTTTCATCACTGAGATCCATGATCCTCGCATCACTCTCTACAACCACCACAAATACAACTAGTAAAAAAGCACTTGGAGAGCGCAGACCTCTGCAAAGCAACTCATTTCCCCGAATATTGGGATTTCTACCTAAAATAACAGTCCTAAAATTATTTTGTCTCCATCTTTAGATTCGTTGACCATGAAAATGTACCTCTAGCAAGTGGATTCATGTTGATATCATTCTTACTTGGTTCGGTTAAGAGTTGGTTTTCTTGTTTGTATATCACAAACATGTTTTTCTCAGAAACTATGCACTTGATCGTCACCAAATTTTGGGATCAGATAGCGCATCATCTAAGTACAAAGCCTATTGATTTTCATGAATCTAGGTCAAAGGTCAAGGTCAAGGTCACGAAAAACTAAAAATATGCATTCGATTTCGACAACCACTCGCTCTACGGGCGATCTTTATTTTGTTTGTCGGTCTGTCAGTAACTTTACACAAAAACTACAGGAACAATTCCCATGAAATATTGAGGAAAGGTGCAGAATAGATCCCATCAAATTTTGGTGAATGTAGGTCAAAGGTCAAGGTCACCAAAGTGTGTTTTCTATATGGTAGGAATTAGGGCAAATCATGTAAAACTTTACGAGGGGCAAGGTTTGTTGTGCTGGCGTCACTTGTTAATTTATGTATGTATGTATTTTTTTATTTATTTATCTTTAAACTTACATGAACATGATACGTGTGGATATGATGACATTATTAAAAATTTAATTAAAAGCAATGTCTTTCATCCCATGCATTCATTTACATTATTTTTTTCTATAAAAGGTCAGCAGGAGGACAAAGGGGCGGGACTTCGGTCTTCTGCACGGTATTTAAGCCCCTGCTGCTGTCAAAAATGTACCCTTATTGTTTTAGAATACTATTAATACACATAAAAGCCATATAGAATACCCGAATAATGTAACACTGTCTAGGGGAATATCTAAAACGCTTGCTTTGAGTGTGGACAGCTGATATCTGCTTCCATTTGGTGTGATGATTAAATATTAAAAGGGCTTTGAGCTCTTTAAACGCTGCCGCTCGCAACGTGCTGTCACAGCCTCCTCTGTGATTGGCTGTGAACTGAAAGCCTGCTCCCTGATTGGCTGCAAGCGAGGGGTTTGCTCTGTGATTGGTTGTGAACCGGAGGGGCGTGCTCGGTTGCGTCATGTCAAAGAGAGGGATGAAAGCTTAGAAGAGAGCGAGGAAAGAGAGAGAGAGAGAGCGCGAGAGATTAGCAAGGAGTAGGAGGCAGGCGCAGTAGCAGACTCCTATATCCGCTAGAAGGAGACAGACGGGGCCAGCTGCTAGCTAACTTAGCTACAGTAGACAGTTAGCAACTAGCCTCAGAGTCATAGCTTACTTCCTATGCGGGACTGAAGTGTGTGTGTGGGAGTGACAGCGTGTGTGTCGACGCTCTCGGCCGTCCCGAAGTCACTCTGTGCGGTGTGTGCGCGCGCAGCGTGTGTGTGTGTGTGTGTGTGTGTGTGTGTGTGTGTGTTTATACCCCCTCCTCTTCCACCTCCCCTTATCTCTTACTTCCTCCTTCAGGAGCAGCAGCGTGTCTGGCTCTGTGTTTGTGTTTGTATGCGTGTATTAGCAAAGAAGCAAAAACACATAAACACACTTTGACAGTCGACTGTTTACATTCGGGGTCCGGTGACTTGACAGCGGATTCACATCACTCACAGATACCGACACAGCACCAGCATGTGAGTACTGATGGGTACCGTGGGCATGTACGCGTGGGTATGAATGAGTTGTATGTGAGTAGTTACCATTGAAGGGATTTGACCCTCAAGGCGAAGCGTGCGTGGCTGCATTTGCAACACTTTCTTGCATGTGTCTTGCTGTCAACATCTGTTATGAAGTTAGAGGGACTACAGCTGTCAGAGGAAGCATTTGCAACCAAAAGTTTACATCAGTACAGGATGGTTTTGCAGGGATGCAGCCAAAGGGTTTGCAGGTTGTTTAAGGGCATGCAAGTTCTGTAGCTTTACCAGCAGCAGTGTGTGTATCTGCTTGCATCATAGCTTACCCATTCTTAGCCTCACACCCACAGGAAAGGATGTGTACAGTCCTTGTGTTTGATGTTCTTAAAGCTAATTACTTCAGTGGTTGCTGTTTGAGTTTTTGTCCTCAGAGGAATAATCTCAGTTTTGCAGTTTTGTGTGTGGAGATGGACATATGAGTAGCTCCCGGAGTGGCATGATCAGCATGTGCACAGCTGTTAATGGTATTTATAGCTTTTTTGATTTGTCTTGACTTTTGATTTTGCCCTTTTTTTTTTTTGCTCATGTAGTCTGTACTCTACTATTGCTGCTGTAAATGTGGAATTTCCCCTGGTGGACTATCTTATCTCATCTTAACCCTTTCATGCATAGTGGTCACTACAGTGGACAGTTATTCTACAGCTGTTGTCTTGAAGATTCATGGGTTTTGTTGTTTTAGTTACATATCAGCCAGTTCATACCATTACTATAACTTTGCCATTATTAATAAACCTTATCTGCAGTAATGTGGTGTGTAAATCAATTGCTTGTTGTTATTAGACTGTAATTAAGTGTTCTTAAACTCACTGAACTTAGTAATAACTAGTATTAGAGTATGTTAAAATATGAGAAACCATCAGATTCGCTGCATTAAAAATGTTTTATTTTGTAGTGTTTTGATATTGCATTTTAAATACATGTTTCTTTGCTTCAAAGCTTAAACGCGTGTCCAGCTGAGTGGACATTTTTTTTAACTCCTTAAAAAAATAGGTTCATTAAAAAGATTGCTTTTTTTCATGCCTGAAGAGGAATAAAAACACTTAGGAAAAAAAAAATCTTGACTAAGGTTCTCATAACTCATGCATCAAAGGGTTAAGGCATTTTTGGGTGTTACTTTGCCCATCTCAAAGAAGTAGCGGCTCTGTTTCTTTACTCTGCACAGTATAAATGAAAATCAATCAGTGTTTACATGTTGACACATCACATTGCATAATCCCACTCAAATATACGTAAGAGCAGCATGTGTGTGTGAAGATGACCTATTTTCTTATTACTAAATCCATGCGTCTGGTTTCTGCTCTTTCACCTTTGATCACACCTTGTCTGAATGCCCCCGTATATGTTTTGTGTAATTTGACTGTACAACCTTTTGTCTACTTCACACAGTGGTACATGCTCCACAGATGTCCCAACACAGAGTTCAGATAGGCCCAGTGGGAGATAAGAATTTTGGTTGAAAAGCTGATGAGTTCCCTTTGGATTACACCACCTTATTATTTGTTGTGCCCTTAGATATCTGTCTTTCTGATAACAGAATGCTTGGTCTTGGTATTTGTCACCATAATGCCAAGGCAACAAATTAAAGTGTTCAAGGCAACTGGGACACCTCTGAAACAGCTTGACAGTGATGCAGAGGGTCCGCTACTTTCTTTTTACTTTGCAAAAGCTCATCTTTGTGGTTCTTAAAAGAGCTTGAAGTAAAAACTGACTTTAAAAAAAAATAAATTGTTATTTATTTATTTTTTTAACCTTCCTGGTTTTATGAGTAGATTGGGTGCAATTCCCAACACTGTTGTGACATAAAAGCAGTTAAGTGCATGCTTTAAAGTAATTTCAACCATTTGGATTGTCATTTACACATCTTTACACATTTAGTTTGGATAATGTAGCAACTCTGGCTATAACAAAGGTAGATGGTAAACACGGGACATTTTCATTCACTGGTTATGGAAACTTGAAAGTCACTTTGCATGTTTTATGTAAATAAAATAAAGTGGTTAAGTTGTTTGAGAAGAATACTGAGAGAATATGTTTTTAAAAATATTTGCTATGTGGTACTGCTATTGCTTTGTAGGTTACCCTATGGGTGGAAATGTATTTGCATAAATGAAAATGAAGTGTCTTTTTTCACTTGAATTTAATGAAACTTAATTAGTTTGTGGTCTAGATCTTTATTTAAGGTCCCACTGAAATGTGGAGTGACTTTACAGGAAATGCAGATGGACATATGTTAGTAGCTGAATTTGGCAAAATGGTTACTGTTTTCTTTTCCTATGAGGTGCATATTTTTGTGCATTGCCCCTGACAAACAAAGTGAACTTTTATGGCAGTTTGTGCTACAACTTGGCACTTGGCATGTAGCTTTAGTCTAACCTAAAGACTCTTTTTGGTCACTTATGTACACACCTTTCTTCTACACCTGTCTTCACCAGATCCACATAGTAAAAAGACTAAGGCCATGTCCGCATGAAACCACATCTTTTCCTATCCAATCTTTTTCTGTATGGTTTTCAAAAAAGTACTCCGTGAACACAGAGATTCAGTCAATATCTGCGTCCATATGAAACCTCTGAAAAGGATGTAGTGCAAATGCCAGGCCTGTATGTGATGTTGTAATGCCCCCGCAAAAACATGGAGCATGTGCATGAAGCTTACATGCTGTACATACAAACTACAGAAGAAGAACAACAACTTGGCTCATCCAAGAGCGTGTAGTGAATATTGTTAGCTATGAATATCAAAAGGGCTAAAGCAGTGCAGTTGAACCGAGAATACTACTAAGACAAAAAAAAAAAAAAACTTGTTGGCTATAGTGGTTTGTTGCTCTTTGTAATGAAAAAGTAACTGAAAGATTTAGATTCAGTATTTCCAATAAACTCATTAGCTGTAGTAGCACAATCACTCGTCCGCCGTTGTTGTGAAGTTGTGTCTTGGTTCCAGAGTGGAAGGTTAGAGAGATGGGACAATGAAATCATAGTTTTAGAAAAGTTGCTGTTTAGTTGTATAGTAGAAGATGCGAAAGCTGCATTTTCAAATGTATGGCCTCTGGGACTTGGTATCAAAAAGAATGAAAAACCCGGTTTCCTGTGGACAAAAGGCCTATCCGATGCAAAACCTTTGCAGACACAACCAAAACCATCTTCGTATAGGAAGGGCTTAAATATAGATGGAGAAATCTGATGCTGTTTCATACCGGTATGAAAAAGTGAAGGCACTGATCACCACCAAACTTTTATCATTTGTTCCTTGTGACAGTATCAACATTTCTTGAAAATTTCAGCTGAATCCATCTGTAACTTCTTGTGTGTGTCCCCCAAATGTGTGTCCCCCAAATTTCAGCCAAATCTGTCCATAACTTTTTGAGTTATGATGCAGACAGACAGACAGATGCCGGCAAAAACATAACTCCGCCGTTCCTTGGCGGAGTAATAATGGCTCGAAAAATGGACACAGAAACCTCACTGGGCTTGTCACTGACGATCTAATAACAAAAAATATATAAAGTAGCTTTTATTGTGCAAGGTTGCAGTCCAGATAAATGCACTCTTTAAATTTTTTCCTTTCACTTTTGCATTGACTTCGCTGACAGCCTGCAGCAGTGGGAGGCTGAGGCATCTTGTTGACACAGCTGGTAAAATGGCCTGACGCACAGTGTGTGACAGGGATAGTCAAGAGTACATAATGACAGTGTTAATGTTGAGATTTAATAGAATATTTTAACCTTAAAAGATTGATCTTAAAAATATACTTGACATCAGAATCAATCTGCGAATGCTTTAGTCGAGGTGTTCATCCCCAATGGACTGTTTTTTTCAATATCTCAACAGACTTATTTCTGCTTTTTTTTCTAATGGATTCTCTTTGAAATTTTGACTAAATGTCATTATAATAACTTATCAAGCTTTTAAAATGTGTTCTTCCTGCGAGTTGGAACATGGTGTTGGACACTCCAGATCGTACTGCACTTATCTGTTCTCTAACGGTGTTGTGGTCCTCAGGTGCTTCAAAGATCAACAGTGTGATTATTGATTGCGAAGAAGGCTTCAGGGACCTTTTTCATAAAGGTGCAGCTGACCTTCAAGAGCATCACGATTCCTCATATATTAAAAATGTCTGTGTGTGTGTTTTATTTATTAATTTTTACCCCACCCCCCCAAAGGGGAGGCAGGTGGTATTGTTTTTGGTTTGATTTGTGTGTTTGTTTTCCTAACAGTTTAGCGGCAAAACTATTGGTTGGATTCATACCAAATTAGATATATAGATTGCCAGTGATCCAGAATAGGTGTGATTTACGTACATTTTGGAAAAAGCAAGTCAAAGTCTGAATGCTTTCTGAATTAAAACACCCCCCAAATATTTACCCACACCATAACAAGTTATTTATATCTATAATGAGCTACAATGCCTGGGAGGGGTGGAGTTTCTTGTGACTGGCACCACTTCTTACACCTAAATAAAAGCTCTCGGTCAAGTGTGTACCTCCACCAAGGGCCCACATTCCTCAAACATCCCATCTCGAGACTGATCTAGTTAAATGGCGTTGTATGTTACGCCACTTCTTATTGCATTTGGCTTGCTATACGTATGTATTTTCAGCCTTTCACATGTTAATCAGCCCCTTTTGATTACATGCCAATTTACGCTAAGATCTCTGGTTCACATAAACCTAAAGGCCAACTTATGCTCAGCCAAATCACCTCCCATCTCAGACACTTTGCACACACCTCCCCAAAAATGTAACCATCACAGACAGCATTGCAGAGAAGACCGGAAAAGAGGCCTCTGATTGGTCCATTCTACATTCACTGTACACGCACTTCCACTTCCCTACTTTCCGTCTTGTTTTGTGTACATAAGTGCCATTGTTGATGCTTCCTTCACCTCTCTACCAGCTCCAGTACCAATAGTTCTTTGATTTCTACATTTATCAGCTGCGTCTCGATCGATGTGCGTGATCATCCAGTCGCCATTGTTGTTGTATGACCTTCGCTTCCTCCATAACCAAAAGATAAATATCCCACCCACCACATCCTCCTAACCACAATCCTAGTAAATTCGTGAGAGTGCCCCTTGCTTTGTGGCGGTGAATAACATAGTGCACGCCATGTACTCCCTGTTCTGACATAAATTACAAATATCTGCGACAAGCTAACTGCGACATTTTGCCACGAGAGCATGCAGAGCCCTTAACTGTCACTGTGTGGTATTTGACACATCAATTCAGGTTGGACAGGGCACTAATAAAAGTGTGAACACACATGAGGAAAGCTGAGAATGCCTGTAGATAATATGCCAATTAAAAGTGGCGTGTTTATTTATGTGAACCATGATATCGTTGTTATCTCAGTGTTAATAAAAGTAGCATCTGCTCCAAAACTCAAAGGATTTATCCTCGGTACATTCTTTACCATTCTAAAAATCTAAAAAGTTTTCTAAAAATCAGTGGTGTAATTTTTGTTTATCCTGCCGACAAACAAACAAGATGAGTGGAATGTTACATCAGTGGTGGATTCAATGGCGTAAGAAGTTCGCCATGGGCCCCGGTGCGACATGCAGAATACGGGTCCTCTAGTAGTCATAGTGTCACTTAAGAGAGGATTTAACTTCAAAGTCCCTGAATACGCTGGTGCATCCTGGTGACATGCGCACTTTAAGTTCCAATAGCAGCAGAGGAGCCTCACTGAAGTTTAATTTCAATGAATGGGAACAGTGCAGACGTCAAAGCAATCTTGTGAAGTCAATCGATTTGAAAGCAAATGTAAAACCAAAGTTATGAGACATTATAAAAGCCTGCATTTTTTTTGACCATAGTGTTATTATGGTCAATGGACTGAGCTTATATGGTGCATTTTTATGCACCATCGTGCACCCAAAGCGCTTTACAATTCCTCACATTCATCAATTCACGCACACAATCACACACCAGTAGACAGCTGCGGCCATGCACACGGCGCTGCCCAACCCTACTGGGAGCAACTTGGGGTTCAGTGTCTTACCCAAGGACACTTCGACATGTGGAAAGCTGGAGCCAGGATTTGAACCACTGACCCTTCGGTCACTTGACAACCTACTCTACCAACTGAGCCACAGTCGCCCTATTATGTTTGGTGTGTGTTCGGTGCACATAGAGAGGGTAAACACAGGTTTCTAAGGGAAATTCTTTCAATCAGGAAGTGAGTGCAGAAAGGAAAACATATCACAATTTTTCTATTGGTGAAAAGTGCGTCACATGGACCAATCCCAGATGTCCATCCTGCGCAGGACATAGTAATGTGTACTCACGCAAATTACAGATGTGCCAGTGACGGAAAAGAGACAGCAATAGCATTACCGAACATCCAGATTTCAGATGTTTGTGTATATTTACCATATTATATTATATTTTTTAGTGTGTAGTATAGTGTGAGTCTGTAGTCCAGTTAGATTCTGTTTGTGCGTCTGAAAAATGCTGCGCTATTTGAGCGTGAGCGCGCATCGGAGCACAAAGAAATCTTCATTGCGCTCCGATCTTTATTATGAAGACGTGGAACCCAAGTCGGGAGCAGACAGTCAGTGATCGAACAATGAAAGGTAGGTTTAGAAGAGGACAGAGAGAGAAGAGGATCCATGCACACAGGATCTGTTCACTGGTACTAGACAGTGGCTGCTCTTTTTGGACATTATCATCATAAAAACCTTCATCATCAGTGTCTGATGAGCAGAAGCAGGAACAGATGACACACAGACTCTCTGCTGGTTCTGGTTCTGCTGGTTCTTCTCTGTGCTGTGGATGGGGCAGGTGTTCCTCAGACAGAAGCAGGAAAACACATACTGTTCTTCTGTCCAGTTGCACAACGCGCCCCGGTGCCACTGCACTGGATGAACCGGCTATAGTTCCGCGGGTGGGTTGATTTAATCAAAGCCTATCAGCCTCGCTCCACTCCTGCTCACTTACTATGAGAGACTAGGACGGGGAATCAATGTGACCTTTCAGAGGTCAACAAATTCACTTTGTGGAACAAACCTTTGTTCTTTTTTTCTGTATTTACACACACACTGCCACTAGTGACTATCAGATGGAGTGCAGGTAGAACAGAGGAGACTGTTGAAGTGGAAGGAAGTGAGTGTGGATGAATGCACACCTATTTTCCATTCTGTTGTGCACTCTTGCTGTGTTTTGATTTTTGTATACCGAACACAGAAGCAAACAGATTGTGGGTGTGTGAACACAGTCTGAGAAAAGCTTTTGTTAAAACATGTCGAGGCCAGACCTTTTTGTTGTTACTTGTTGAGGCCAGTGTGTGTGGGCTGTTTGTCAACTGGCTTCTGACAGAAATTTGCGTGGAATTGTTGATACAGTTGTCAACTTTACCTCACATGAAAAGTGAAAATTGTAACACATTTTCTCTCTTTTTTTTTGAGCTTTTCTTGTGACCATAGACTCAATGTCCGATACTTTGAAAAAAGCCCTGCATACACAATAAATGATAATGTTATCTGATGTTTGTCTTATAAAGATAAAGGTCCTGTTGTATAAGCGGAGGCCAAACCTGACTGTGACAGATGATAGACTGTCTGTTGTAGCTGAGTTCTTGGCACACAACCTCATCTGCACACTTGGATGAAGTTCACTCAGTGAGGGCAGAGTTCTTGCCTGTTTTGGGTGTTTGTGTGTCACGATGTGTCTTTGGTGTGACTGAAAACATGAGAACTTTGATCTATTAAAGTTAATGTATGAACCACAGGTGACCTTTGTTTTTTAACCCTAACACATGCCTATAACTTGTGGTTTTACGCAGAGGAGAATGCAGTGATTGAGTCTGTGCTGTGACGACTTTTCTATTTACTTTGGGAGTTACTGTGTATGTGTTTATTCGTGGCAGGACTGCACACAAAAAACGGACAAGAAAAAGAGGGTCACTGAGTGTATTTGGCTTAAAGTAGCTACATTCCACTATGCATTTTCAGCTATAATTAAAATCATTTCTGTGTTGTCATGTTTGAATAGTGTAGAATTCTGTGTTTACCTGGTAGAGATATTGGAACCCGCCTCCTGTCAAACTGTCATGACGTTACGTAAATTTAATCATAACAAAAATACAGAAAAATTATAAGTTCTGCCCCTTTTAAGGCATGACATCCGGTCGAGGTGTTGATCGTGACATCCGGTTGAGGTGGTTGTTTAACTCAGGCGTGACTTTGATGTATTGATTAAATAGTGTATAAATGTATTGAATAACACGTGAGCTGAGTGCTTCCAGATGTCTGTAATTGGGAAATTGGGCTGTGTGTGTGTTTAAGGGATTAGTAGGGGTTAATGAGGTTTGAGTTTAATATCAGGATAATGCCCAACGCGGTGTAAATTATCACTTTTTAAATGGAAGATGCGGAGGTTGGACGGTTGCTTCCACGAAGTCCATTAAAAAGTGATAATATACACCTCAAAGGGCATTATCCCGCTTATACCATGGTCACATACGAAAGAGTGAAATCAATTATTAATACGTTAATGTTGTTTTTTAACCATTAATAACGTAAGTTTTCACAAGCAGTGGCAGAGCGGACTATTTAATATCTCTCGCTGCCTGGACATCGGCACACATACGGGTCTTTCACACTACGGTGCATTCAGGGACAACATGTAAAATCCCTACCCAAATGTTCTTATAAACATTACAGTCTTGTCATTGGAATAAACAAACTGTGAAATAACTAACGTTAGTTCTGAGTTTCTATTGCCATGGTTACCAACTACCGTTAGAGCCAGTGCAATGATTTAGAACAAACGGGCTATTTGACCGGAACTTCTTCCCTTCTTATTACTCTGGACATCGTCTTGTCAACTATCTGCATCTAAGGTGCTATTTACACTAGGACAATTGAGAGTGAAACAGACAAAATATTTTATCGGAAGTGCCTTTCGTTTACACGGTGACCGCGCCATTGGGGTCTGAAAATGCAAAAATCTGAAGACCCCTTCCAGAGTGGGGAGTTTTAAAGACGACCCAGGTCGTGT
>JAPTYR010000011.1:13624585-13636074 GCA_029814505.1 Siphamia roseigaster
CCAATCTTCTCTCTTTCCCCCTTTCTCCCCCCCTCTCCTCCTCCTCAAAATCTCTAAGGCCTCATTCCCGTCTTAAATTCACCCATTCTTCCCTACTGGCTCTATCCATCACTCATACTATTAGTTTCTCCTCCCATTTATCTTTTTTTCATTCCGTCTTGCCTACCTTTCTCCCAGCTTTCCGTCAATCCTTATGATTATTCCATACCTATACACTTTTTTTTTTCATCTTTCGATTTGTCTGTCATCCTTGTCCTATTTCTGTCATATGGTTAGTGCTCTATGCCCCCTTCTCAATGCCATTTGCAGCCTAATACCCTATTTATAATACCCCAGGGAAGCCAGATTCAATCCCTGCATTTGTCCAAAATAAATTCAGAAAGAGGGGTTGCCACAAGGGCAGACCTCCCTCAGCCCTCTCTCACCCTCTTTCATTCCATCTTCTCCTCCTGCTCCAGCCACTGTTTTGCTGTAGCGGCAGTAACCACATCAATGTTTTATAGTCGTACATTCAGAGCATGCAAACTTGTAATGTACTTAGGCATAATTCATACACAATGCAGAAGTGTTATCCATGCACTGTGTAGCTAAAACCACTGTCACAGGCAGTTATTACTAATGCATCCTTCCACCTCTGCAACCGTCTGTTGTCAGTTATTCCTCCTTTTCGCTTTTACTTCTTCTCTTTTTTTGTGTTAAGATTTCCCTGACTTAACCTTGGTACTGTTATTAAAGCGTTTTTTTTTTCTTTTTTTTGATGAGACTCACAAACTTGCATGAAAAGTATCAAACTTGCGATTCATTACGTCTAATGTAAAATTCAAAGGGTTGCTTTATGGAAACTCTTTGGTTTGATTTAGTTCGCCTTCTAATCTTTATGGCTGTCTTTCGCTTCGAGCAACAGTCAAACCCCTCCTTTTTTCTTGGCCCCACTGCTGCAGTATGTAAGCTGGGAACACATAGAAATACTGAGCAAACATGACCAGATTTCCAAAAAACATTCATGAAGTCTTGAAGAAGGGTATGACTGCCACTTGCTGTCATGCACAATTCGTAGCAACAAGAAAAATGCTGTCGTCCATATCTGGTCTTTATAAATGTTGGATTATTTTTCCGCCACTGTGAGTATGCTAGTTTAAGCGAGTATAAGTGCGATGTCAATTCACTTTAAAAGGGAAATGACACGCCTAAATCTAAAAATCACATCTGCTATCAAGATCTTATGTTAAAGCATCAAACATGTCTAGCGATACTAAATACGTAATTTTGTGTCGAGCACTATTTAGGTTTCTAGCCTGTATGCTGATGCTCACCCTAACCACCCTCAATATCTTTTTATGCCTCTGTTATTAACATTCTGACAGTTGTCCTTCAATGCAATGATTATCCATGTATTAGACTTTAGTGTCATACACCAAAGGTGATAAATTATTAACTACATTTGCCCCTCAACCCTTCAGCTGTCTTTTCATTCATGCCTCCCTTGAGCTGTTCACCCCTCTACTCTGTACAAGGTAACACAGTCTCACAGAACTGAGATGTGGTGATGAATAAATATTTCAGGATCATTCATGGACATGGATATCCACCATTTCAGACAGGAAGACAGGCTGCAGTTTTCACTTGAAGACAGTAGCAGGTGTATGTAAGATACTGGAAAACCTGCAGCATAGAAATTGGAAGGGCTTTCATGTTTTAGAGAAAATTACCACGTTTGACGCTGGATTTTAAATGGAATGGTTTTGTTGACCTTGATCACTTTGAACTTTCGAAAGGCCCTTCAATCCACTGCAGATTCCTGTGGTTTGTTATCATTTCTGTTTCTGCATGCAAGAAATATGTCTTTAAAGTAATATTTTATGTAATTTACTCAAGAAAAATGAACAAGCACAGTACTATACATCCCTCTACCAAGGATCCATGCTCCACTAATTCAAATAAATATCCTATTTCACAATGTTAGAAAACATGGGGGGGAAAAAAATCCAAGATCTGACCATTTTTCTGTCTGTCCTCCATGAAAACTGAAGCGGTATATTTTGTGTAATCCTTCTGACGTTCATATAAATCCAACAGAAAGCAAAACACTCTTGAAAATATAACCTTCTTTGCAGAGGTAAAAACAATTTACAACAACTAACGTAGGTCAGCGAAGATGGGAGACCTTTATCGTGATTTGTTTGGTGCATTTTGTGTATTACATCACCGAAGTTTAACTGACCTGTAGATGAGGGTCTCGTCGGCGGTGCAGTTATACTGTATCTGGTACATCCAGACAACGTACGCTCCAGACGAACGGCCGAAATCCCACCTGACCTGAGCCGAGGTCGATGTAACTCCCTGAACTCCAACCATTCTGCTTTCCTCCTCGCCCCCCTCGTCGTCCTCCATGCTTCCTCCGTCGGCCCTCTCCCCTTCAGAGCCCCTGCCAACGTCGCCGTCTCCTTCCTCCGATCCAACTTTCCTATCATCCTCCAGCTCTCCTCCACGCCCACCCCCATTGTTAATCCCTCCATTTTTCCCTGTGCTGATATCCGAGGAACCCGGGTCGGTCCGTAAAATCCCATTGGTCACATTCCTGTTGTTTTTAGTGTTCACGTTGTTGTTTCCTGTGTTTCCACCTCCTCCACCCCTGTGAGGCAGGGGGATTATTTTCAGGTCAACGGTGGCAGTCGCCTCGCCTGCTGCATTTATTGCGATACATGTGTATGCTCCATCATCCCGAGCAACTGTTACTAAGATATCCAAGGTCCCGTTGCTGAACGAGCTGGTCCGGGATGAGTTTGCAATGATGCGGTCATCCGGGGAAACCCAGTGGACTACTGGCTCAGGGTCACCAATGGCACGGCACTTCAATGTGGCTCGCTGGCCTTCCAACACCCACAGCTTATGTGTGTGGCGAGTGATGAGAGGTGGTTCACAGGTAAACTCCTCCTCAGGAATTGACCAGAAATACCTGAAAAACCAAATGGAATGATGATGGAGAACAGCAAGGAGAGAAATAAGTGTTTGGGCCAGAAAAAGCAAATTGTCGTGTTTTATTCCCGCAAGGAGTGTTTGGCAGATGAATATACTACATTAACCTAAAGATCCATGTGTTGTTTTCTATCAATTTAAGGGTAAAGTTAATTTAGAGACAACAGTGTAAACAATTTCTCATATTACCCTGCAGAAAATCGGGCTAAACAAAGAGTAATTAATGATGACAGTGATGATGGATGACAACAACAGATGTTCATTTTTCTCCCCAATCCTTTGTTTCCACTGCTGCTTGTCACTTTGAATACAAAGTTAGATCAAAAATAGAAAACTCTGAGAATATGATCCCAGTCTCTCTGACTTTTACTACACTGCTTATTTGTCTTGATCTTAGCTTTTCCCTTCAGTTCTACTCTTGTACATCTTGGATGTGCTCTGAAACAGCACTGGCCTTGAGGAAACCAATGATATTCAGTTAGACTCCAAACGATAATCAGCCAATTGTGCCATTGGCATCGCCTGACTTTGGAAAAGATCACATGTAGAAACGGCTGAATTCTAAAAAGAAGTGAATAGGGTATCAACCAATGAAATGCTTACCTTCCAGCCAAGTGAGCAGGAGTCGCACATGTTTCCATGTCATCTCCACGGATAAGCCTCCGCAACCAGAGCAGTTCACAATTGCAATGTAATGGATTCCCCCCGAAATTGAGACTTATGACAGCATTGTAGGGGGTGGGGCTTATTGCACCTGTCTGGGACCTAAAAATGAGAGATAGGACAAGGGGTGAATTTAAGGAAAGTGATGCTCTTGTTTTTAGTAAGTTAACGAAGGAGTTAATTATAAGGAAAACAAAAGTCACTTTGCCATAAACTGAGGTCTTGGCATCAGTAAGATTGTAAGAGCTTGGTACTCAAAATGGGAGAAACTTGAAAATGGTCCAAACCAAGCTGCTAAAAATCTACCCACAAGCAATACTTAGCAGTTCTGCTGTTATAAGCACTTTGCAGCTGGCCTGTACAAATTAAAAGTGGAATAATTAGTAAATATCAAGGAAAGAAAATCCAGAAAACCAGACTTAATGGGGTTGCTTCCTCAGGTCATTCATAGACACATGAATGGTTGTCTAAAAGACTGAAATCATAATGCCAGTTTATCATGTATATATATAATTATATACATATGTATATAATTATGTTGTAAAACTGCAGTTTAACTCTCTGTATTAATAAGACCTTTTGATAAAGCAGTGCACTATACAAACACTGCATTAAAGGTGTATAAAAGTTGCCTCTTCGTTTTGTTGATTTTCCCTTAAGTTGTGGCAACAGCTGCAGACAATAGAAACAGGTGGCACCACAGAGAATAAATATGGAAAATAAAAAGTTGAACTAGAAAAGAAAGACGCAGTCAAATATGGCTGTGTAGTAGTCCCCTGTGGTTACATTCAGGGATAAACAGCACAGGTGGGTAAATTTAAATGACTTGGTTTGGAAATTTCCTTCAGCCCAAACCATAATGGAGAAGAAAACAAGTTATAGACAGAAGGATTTGTTAATCTCAAATAAAGAACGCAGTATCAAGCATACATTTCACGGTTAACTTTGAATAAATAAATCTGTTTTCCAAAAAAGTAAACTTAATAAAAGTGATAAATTGATCTTATTTTTTTTGTTGGGGTTTTTTTTTGGATAGCTGCTCAGATTGAAACACACCTTTATCGCTCATTACAGCTCAGCCCAAGCTTTATCTCTCAGCACCAGTCTCGGACTTTAGCATTCAACACATTCACTGGAAAATTTGTCAGTCAGGAACCATAAAGCCCCTGAGCACTTTATTTTAAATCTCAGTTGTGCTGAGTGTGGGTTCACTCGGGCCATGTCACAGCTGGACTCAATGAGATAGATATTTTTCAGTTAGTTGGATTTTAGTTGGCACCTCGACAATGAGTGTGATTTTCTTTGCTTGACCCCGCATTACTTGCAATCACTGTTTCAAGGTTGAAAATGTATGAATATAGACTATAGTGCTATAGATCTATAAAGACCAAATCTCCTTCCATTCTTGACTTTCTTGTTACTATGTATTGACTGAAATAAAATTTAACCCAATTTTTATATAACAGAGATATTTATGAAAACAGCACTACAACTGAGGAGTTCTGACTGGTTCACGCCATGGCTACGAAATGCTATATGAAGTTACAATACAGAGTTTAATATGGCAGCCTTTCTTTTCTCTTATAAATCTCTTTGGTGGCTCTGTGGCAGTGTCATCTCCCTACAAAAACCACTAAGCCACTTCTTATAGAAGCATAAAAGCCAAAGCTTAAGTGCTACCTTGCAAAGAGAGGATCAGGAGGCAGGGTTCGGAGCCTGTTGGAGGTCATATCCAGCCTGGCAAGCTTATACAGCTCTCCAAAGACTCCTTCTGCGATGTGGTCTATGAGGTTATGGTCCAGGTTCAGAGTGTGCAGACTAGCCATGTTCTGAATGGACTCCCACGGCACCCTGTAGCAATAAAAAGACGTTAACGCTATTAAAGTGGGATTCACTTAGTGGCGTGTTAATCAATAGACTTTCTCCCAGGAATGGCCATGTGTCCTTGTTGTCACAAAAATAAACGGCACCACGTCTCTTAAAAGTAATGGCAGCTGTGAATAGATTTCCCACTTTGACGACGTCCTTTGTGGGTACGTTTCCACAGTGTAAGAAATTAACCCAATTAAAAGAAAAATAAAGTGTTCTAATATTAGTAGAGTCAAAGTTTAAATTGTGTATCCTCGGCGCACTCTTGTGTTTCACAGCACAACACAGGAAAATGCAATAAATAAATCACGACAGTAGTGACAGACCACAACAGCAGATGCTCGTTTTCCTTTATCAATTTTTCTCTTTCACTGAATTTCAGCAGTCCAATCTGGGAGCCATTTTTATGCCTTTTTTTCCTTTTTTGGAAAGTGTTTAGTCAGTCGCAACCAAAAGGTGAGACTCCAAAAACAGTGTGAACATTTTTTTTTTAATTGCAGAGTCGCTCATAGACTCTTGGTGGCATCCTTTGTTTCTTTATTTTTTCCATCTCATAGTATATGCCTTTTGCAGCCCCAGCCTATGTTGATCTCATAAATGAGCTTTGTGTCATTGGATAAATACTGTAGCACTCCAGCAACCTGATACTGCTCACCATAACCATATATTAAAAAGTCCATTTCAAAGCCAATGTAGTGTCTAATGGAATGAATGGATTAGTTATGATGCCGGTGTATCATATTGTCCGAGTTCAAGATGTGAGTGCCTGCTATGATTTTAATCACATAGCTGCACACAGAAAAAAGCTGGTGAAAATTAATAACGTCTACAGAAAACAACAGCAGATGGTCAGTCTTTTTGTCCATATAGTGCCTCCTGACAATACGCCTTTGAGGGGAAGAAGTACTAGGCTTAATGACTTCATTAAATTATGTTGGTGGTTTAGATTAGAGGCAGAGACAGAACAATGAAGCAGGATATTGTGAACAAGGGCATTTTAATATAGTACTACTTAATGTCCAATGCTATTTCTAACGTTTTTCCAAAAGCTATTGTAAGTTCTTACAAAGAGAGACTTAGTTTTAATATCCACCAAACATAAACTACTGTCCTACAAAAATCTGAAGCGTGAATAGAAGTATTTCTACAAATCTGAGCCGCAAGTGAAGAGGTTGCTCCTCGTGATTGAAGTACATAGGTAAGCCATTACCCCATCTCAAAAGCAAAACAAAATGCCACATAATACTTCACCAGTGTTGAGCTGTTGTTAGCATGAATGGTGAGGTAATGAGAGCTGACTTTGAAGCACAGTCTGTAACTCATACCAAAGGGCAAACAGCAGCTGCTAATATATGCATCATTAAAACTCTGGCTATACTTTCCTTATGGTTTGGTGGAGGCTGGAGAGAGGGCCAAGAGCTCCAGGAGTGGAGACAAATGAAACATCTTAATCAGAACCGACAGCCAAAAGCTGCTGAATTCATCAGCGCAGTGGGATATTATAAAAAGGAGAATAAAGATTGGTAGAGAATTGGTAAAGAATATTGTCATTGTTCTGTCACTCAATATTTTGTCCAGAGAAAGAAGATATCAGAGGCTTAAGAGTCTCCATTGTCCAAAATAAAGAGGAGTGGAATCCTACACATTGTGTTAAAGGACGGTCATATTTGCAAAACTATAGGACTACATAATAGCACACAATAGATAGTGCTGTAACGTGTCTTCATCAAATCTTTAGAAAATCGAAGTCAAAGAAAATTAGGACCTCATCAAAATTGATTCACTTTCAATTTCCTGAGCTTTTAGTCCTCT
Organism: Siphamia roseigaster; assembly: GCA_029814505.1. NCBI lineage: Eukaryota > Metazoa > Chordata > Actinopteri > Kurtiformes > Apogonidae > Siphamia > Siphamia roseigaster. The sequence goes on from JAPTYR010000011.1 coordinate 13,631,906, forward strand.
CCTTCCAGCCTCAGCACTTTGAGCTGGTTTCTCTTTACTGGGTTTGCTGACTCTTGCCTGATCATACAAGTCATTTCTGCTATACCGTGCTTGGGGAGTTGCCTTTTTCACCTGCATTTCTACAGCAATAACCTTCATAAAAAAAAAAAAAAAAAAAAAACTCTTCACGTTTGAGAATATGGGTCTTCTCAAAAGTCCATTAGAGACTAGAGGAAGTGAGTTCAGACTTATAGGTGTGGCAGTGTTACCTCTTGAGATTGTTGTAAGACATATCAAGGTCTTCCAGTGTCAGCAGGAAGTCGTCAAAGGCCTGTGCTGAGACTTTGACCAGCTGGTTGTTGTTGACAATGAGGTGTTGCAGGTTGACCAAACCTGCTAAGTCCCTGGGTCCGAGTGTTGTCAAGCGATTCCCTGAGGAGAAAAAAATGCTAATATTTCATATCTAGTTTAGGTTTTTGTCAAACACAGGGATGTGTGAACAGAACATAAGAACTACTTTTCAGACGTATTATGCAGATCATGTCATTAAATCAAAAGTGCAATATGATTTCCTGCTGCAATAAATCTGATTTTAAATGGGTAAAAAACCATAACTTTACGTATTGGCGGTGCAAAGCTAGCAAATGTGTGTTACCTAGTATCGTGATTCTTCTGTCTCACAGTACCAAAAGTGAGAAGTTTCTCAACATTCAAATGCATGAGTTTGCCTAACAAATAATGTTGACTGTAATGGTCCAATGGTCTCTTTTGTTAACTTTAGTGTAGAACATGAGAACCTCTGTCACACAGCCAAAAATAACTTATTACAGATAATGAGCTCCAAAACTTAAACACATGATTGTGCATTGTGACCTTCACTAGTGAGCATTTTCATTTTGTGTTTCTTATTAATGTGTGTGTGTGTAGTTTTATGGTCATATTGCTCACCCCTACTCAAAACTAGATCAAGTAGAAGCTGTTTTTTATCTTAGTGGGGAAAAATGTAGTGTTGGTGTTTACCGTCCAGATGCAGTGAGCGTAAACTCTCCAGGTCAGCAAAGGCCATGGGGCGAATCAGATGGATGGTGTTCCTCGACAGAGTCAGATCGACCAAGCCAGTCATGTTGACAAAATCATTTCCTCCGACTTCCGTGATGAAGTTGTCAGCCAGTCGCAGCTCAACAGTCCGCCGGTCAACGTGCGGGGGGACGAAAAGGAGGCCCTTGTCGGCGCACAGTGTGCTGAGCGACTCTGAGAGGTTTCGACACACGCAGTGGAAGGGACAGGCCGAGACCACACCCCACGTCTCCCCTGCGCCAATCAGCGATGGCAACAGGCAGCATGTGACCAGAGTCAGCCAGTGAAATGCCGGAAAAGGGATGGTGTCGGGGAGTGTTCTTCTGGTGGCCCGGGGGCAGGCGCAGTGGACGAGATGAGATGAGGAGGTCAAAGATGAGATGAGGAGAGGAGGGTGGAGAGAGAGAGAGAGGACGGATGAAGGGGAGAGGGAGGGGAAGGTGGAACGTTCTGCCCTTTGATCGGGATGGAGGTGTGTCTGGGGCAGGTGTTTTCGTCTGCGGGGATTGAGGGGTGGGGGGACAGGCATGGTAGAACGCCTGGCTGTCCACAGACCTGAAGGACAAGAAAGACAGAGAAAGAACATAGATTTTAGGCTCTTTTTTCGTCCGCCTCAATATTGTTTCGTAAGAGGTGTCTGAAGTGCGTTTTCATCTCTGCCTTCAAGCCTTCCTCCTACTCTGACTGACTAGACTGCACTAGAACAAGAGTTGTTCTCCACACATAAATACTTGTGTGGGCCAAGGCCTACTCTTAAATGAACCCTACTCTGTAATTATGTCCACTCTGTGCTACATAGGATAAAGTATCTATATTAAATAATGGCTCCTCTAACAAATCCTTCCTTTATGTTTCTCTTGCATGAACTCTTTCAAGCACTAGAACTACAGCCCCATGTCGCGCTTCACCACTACAGCTCACTGCCTAGCAACAGCATCCCAGAAGACTGAACACAGCCAGTCCCTATAGTAACAGTTACCTAGAAACCTGTTAGAGAGGATTAGACAAGTGTTATATCATAGAACCCTTTCTTAAGACTCTGGGTCAGGAAATCAAATTGGGTCACCAGCCTATCAGCCTTTATTCCAGAACAAAACTCACAGTACGAGCCCTGTGTAAGTCTGGGCATGCTCAGTGAACACAGACAGCACCCATCTCCCAGTAAACACACAGACCATATACAGGCAACCCTAAAAACCTTCAAAGCGTGTGATAAGGTGTAGGGATGAGTCACAGCAACTGATTGGCATGCATAATAGTTGTCATAGCAACTGTAACCTAGATACACTGAGAGTGACAGTGAGTGTTGATAACAGTCACAGGCACAGTGACTAGAGAGAGGAGACAGGGAATGAGACGGTGAGTCAGACACACACCGAGAGCAACCTCATCTGAGAAAGACGGGTGTATTATCCAGAAACTTGTGCGCTGGCTTACAGCCTTAAGTATGGTGATTATACAATGCTATAATGTATGCAACCTAATACTTTGACGAGCAGACATAACCGTATATCATGCTGACTTAACGGGTTGATGCAAACTGCTGGCTCAATATTTTCCATTAGGCGCTAGCTTCGTTCTTTTCCGTGTGAAACTCGAACAGGGTTTACCACCTCGCACGTATATTGTAGCGGCGAGGATATGAAAAAGCACTGGGCTTCCTGCACCATTTTGCACTTTTCTCCTTTACTTTTTATTTGGCTTTGGGCTGCTTTCCGAAATGTGAGCTCTGTATTAGACAGGGCTTCACGGACCCATTTCCCAAGACACCATATCATTTTCGAAAATGACACATCTGATGTCAAGCTAATACATGTGAGTGAAAGGAGTCCTTTTTAGATGATAGGTAGTTTACATATTGATTACCTAAAGGGCCTGTGAATGGGATCATCACTCGCTTAGTGTCACACATTTCCTTAAGAAACAGGATTTTGGAGTGGAACATTAACCCCTTATTATCCTGGGGTGATTTTGCTTAAAAGGCCTAAAAAAAAATCCCTGTCCAAATTAGAATGACAGCTATTCTTCAACCCTTTGGAGTACAGATAAAATAATGGGCTCTTTATAGGTAGTTTGGACTAAAACACTCACTTTTGCTGTTTATTTGACTGGTTAAAAAGCCGTAGACTTGGTAGCACAAATACATTTTCCTTTTTTTTCCCTTACCTTAATTTTTTTTGGTGAAAACCAGGGTGTATAAAGCTGCATTTGGTAGGTATGGACTTACCAACAGACCAATGGCTTGGTACTTAGCAGTTCTAAGTTGTAAAAGTGTCAGGTTCAGAGCATTTTTTCTGTGGTTATGTTTATGCAATTTACGGAGGGGAAATTCAGGGAATTATACATTTTGTAAATTTTTGAAAAACGAATTACCCTGGAATGCTTCAAATACACACTTTAATAAAAAAAAAAAATAATAATAATATGAAAATACATATTTGATGGAACATGTCAAAAATCCCCAACACAGATCTAAGGTTGAATAAATATTCCTGCAGTTGATGTGCCTTTGTGAATCGGACATGTGTTCTGGACCTAAATATTTTACTGGATTATGTTCACTGACGTGTTACCAGGAAAACAACTCCACATTTACCCAGATTGATAGAAGACTGATCAGATAACAGCCTTAAAAATAAAATAAGCCACATTTCTCTGATTTGTCTTTTTGTATAAAACAACCTTTTGTTTATGTGGTGTTGCTGTTGTGGTTCCATGACAAAATCCCAGTCTGAGATTTGTTTTCTTTTATATACAGTCACTGTGTGTCTGTATTAAAATATCCAATATTGAAATGTTATTTTTGAAAAGCAAATAACAGTGGTCAGATCAACATATGCCAACACCCGAGAACTGTTTCACACCTAATTGTCATGACATCTCAGGTGTTAACACTCCAATTCCCACATTTTAGACATTTATCTAAAATCTAAAATCTCAGCAAAAAACAAAATAAAAATCGCTCGTAGGGCGAGTGGTTGTCGGAATCGAATGCATATAAAAGATGGTTACAATTGACGATGATTTATCAACTTACGGTCATGACGGGTGCAGCCTATTCGATGTAGAAATCTCTCAGCTACATTTTGCACTAAACCGCGAGTTTCTACGAC
>JAPTYR010000011.1:14080809-14090840 GCA_029814505.1 Siphamia roseigaster
AAATATGTCCATCTATTAATGAACAAAAACTGCCATTAGTCATCAAATTTATTTCAGAAATTGTCTGTCTGTAATGACTGAAAGCTGTTTTCAGACAGGAAGCAGTGTTTCCTGTGGAATTGACCGTGTGTGTATTTGTGTGCGTGCGTGTGCTGCACATGCGGTCCAGTGCGGTGGTGCACATGCGTGCGTTAAAGTCAGGGCTATATGTGCACAGTTCGGCCAGGGGTACACGCTAATGCGTGCATCAGTTTCCTTCCTACTTATTACCATATTGATCCGAATATAGGACAAGATTTTTTTTTTTTCGTTGAAAATAATGTGAAAAAGTCTCAGTCGTCCTATGTTCGGCTCAGTACAGTACTGTGGTGCGTGCACACACAGAGCACAGATGCCAGTGTGTGTAAATGTGCGCGGAACGACCCAGACATTTCTTTAGAGAGAAATGGATGGTCTCAGCCCAAATCAGTAGGAACTGTTGTTGTTATGCCGCTTTGAAAAACACGACGGTCTGTACATCCAGGGATGCTTTTTTTCCTTCAGGAGGGGGCGTTGTGGAGGTGGTGGGCATTTCTTTTCAAGGCGGCCGCCCCAATGATAATACGCTGCGGGAAACCCTGCTATAAAACAGGGAACAAGAGATTTTTTTTAAATTCTTGTTTGAAATTAGTGCTGGTCGGAAAAGACACTTTGTCATCTTAGGGGTGGTCGGAATTTCACTGTTCTGGTCGGGCCCGACTGGCGCCGACCTGCAGGAGCAGATCACTGATATACAATATTTTTATCGCAGATTTGGGTAGGTAGCAGTTTTTGCCCATTAGCGACAAACTTTAGTTTTTTTTAAAGGATCTTTTAAGGGTTAATTCTGTAAACACAGAACATACCCATGTGGTCACATAGTTGATTAGGACCTCTTCTGCACATGCAGGTCACTTCAGGGTCACATTCAATTCACACAATTCGAACAGAAGCTGCATTTAATGTGTAATATGAACAAGCACACAAAAAAAATGAGACTCATTAAAACCCCACAGAATTGTGCATGAAGCCCTGCCGTCTGAACCAAACTTCCAAGCTCAAAACCCTCTCCAGAACAACTTAGGAAAACTGATCGCCTCATCTACTTTACGTGTTTTTCTTTTCTGTATCTGTCTCTGCCTTTGCTTGAACATTTATTCTTTGAAGCTTTTTTTTTTTTTTTTTTTTTGGTTTGTCCTCTACCCATTCTAGAACTGTCTGTACCCATTCTCTGTATGTTTGTCCCCAGGCTGCTCATTTTAAGCATCTTTGAGTATTTGGAAAAGCGCTGATGTTTTATTATTCATTATTATTAATACTGACATCTGCCTTTATGGCAGACCTGGGCAAAGTAAGGCCCGGGGGCCATTGCAGGCCCTGACCGACCCACATGAGGTCACTGGCAAATTAAAAGTCAATGCAAATATATATCACACAGATTTGTAGAATCTGCAAAATGAACTTTTTTTTCCACATGTACTTTCTGTACTCAGTAACCTAAGTTTATGCACTAATTGGTTTGTTGATCAGTTTCAGCCCATTCAGATGTTCAGATAACACCAAAATAAATTTAAAAAAAGATTGGTAACGCTTTATAATACTGTGTGCTTATAAAATATTAATAACACTTGGTAAATAATGAACTAATGATGAACAAAACATTAACACATTTCTGTAAAGGAGTAGGAAATATTATGTTGATGTAAGATGATATTTCTCATATTTACAAATATTTGTAACTGTTTTGTTAACCATACGTTGTTAATCATTTACAAATAGTTTTCTATTGATCAATAACTTATGCATCAAAATGTGAACGTAACATTTCTTACTCATTTATGCAAATTTCAAAATGTTTTGTTCATCCTTAGTTCATTATTTGTAAAGTGTTATTAAGGTTTTATAAGCTACATTATAATAAAGTGTTACCAAAATCAGTATGGGGAATTTGGAGCTATTATTACCTATAGATTATTATCCTACTGTTTTATTAGTCTGACCCACTAAGGTTCAAATTCTCTACATGATCTTAAACTGAAATGAGTTTCACACCCTTGATGTCTTCGATGTGATTTTTGAACCAAATTGCCCAGTTTTATCCCATTAGCTGTAGATTTGACACCTTTGATCAAAGCAAAAGAGCCAATCAATTTAAAAAAATGTCATTACAGAGATGTTTTAAGACAAAAAAATTCCACATTAATTTTTTCCCCCCATGTCTAGGAGTCACATATTTTGGATCCATCTTCACCCCCATCCCTCTATACTGGGATAACATCACCACCTCTAACTCAGTGAAGCCTCAGAAAGCCCGTCTCCTGATTGGACGGTTCTTGTCGTCCTACCTGGTGTGAAGATATGGACGGACGCCAGCAGAAGGAGGACTAGAACCCTGATGGTCTTCATGTTGATCCCGCAGCCGTGAACCCCTCTGACTTCTCCCTCAGACTCCAACTGAGTGGAAAAGGTGTCCAGAGCTCTGGCATTCAGCTGCCGATGCTTATTTTAGGACTTCCTTTCGATAAAGAAGGGGAGGAAATACACTGGCTTCCCTTCCTGACGTAAGCGGGAGGCTGAAGCCGACACCAGCACAAGGTTTGAGGTTTAAGAGTGCGCAGCTCAGACTCAGACTTCAGTTTGGTGGAATGTATTGGAACGCATCCTCAACCCCCATTATTTATTTTTTCCTGCTATGACACTGTTTGACCAGTTGGGAGGAGACGGGGATGTTCCACAGACAATATGATCACTCCGAACAAATGTAGAACTTTAGCAGCCGGCGTTCACTTCACTGTTTTGTCTATAATTAATCTAAGGAATCTTGTTTGGAAGTGGCCCTCTGTAAAACAACACTGTCTCTAAACATTTGGAGATTTACAAGGGTTGCGACTGACGATTCATTTTATTGTTATCGAATGTTTTCTCGGTAAATCAAGAAGAAGATGATGGAAAATGATGAACAGTGTTAGAAAATTATATAAATGTTATATCGATTGAAAAGCTCTGTTTAGGATTGTTTTCCTCTCCTGCTGAAAATAAAAAGAATCATTAAGTTGAGTAAAAGATCGACATAAAGAATACCCCCCTTACAAAAATCACACAAAAAAGGAGCAAAACAATCAGCAAAATGAACAAAAGAATCAGTCAAATTAACAAAAATCAACAAAACGATAAAGAGGAACAAAGATAATAAAAATAACAAAAGGAAACTATTTTTCGTAAAATGACAAAATAGCTAAATGATTGGTGAAAGTTGACAGTCTTAAGAATTCCTGTACTCAAATCAATTCATCAATTATGAACCTGACAGGTAACAAATAGAAACAACTCCACATATATCAATGATTTCAAGGCTATTTCTATAAATGCCTGGGAATTATTTTTTGTTTGACTAAAAAAATACACAGATAAAGTAACTGTTGTCTTTAGATTATTTTAACAGACAGGTGCAGTGTTTGTTTACCCGCTTACAGCCGGTAAGGGGGTATACAAACATTACACCTGTCTGTTAAAATAATCTAACGACAACAGTTCTCTTTGGAAGACAGTATGAACCTTTACAAGACTTAAGTATATGACTGAATGACGTACAATAATAGTGGTCCTAACATTGAACCTTGAGGTACACCTAATTTTAGAATAAAGTGATAATAGGTTACATTTTTGCATTGAAGAAAAATAAAATGACAAGTCATACTCTTGATATGTGAATTGCTTGCATTGCATTGAATATTTCTAATATAATCAGTGTTCTAATTCAGAGAAATGTGTAATTTTATTCAGTGTATTGACCTTTAAATGCCACTGGCAATTAAAAAGTTAAACTAACTGCATCTGTATCTATACATTACGAAATTTAAGGAAACTATACTGCATTTCCTTTGTGTAAACATCACTGTTGCCTGAACGAGATAAGGCAATGGCAATTATAGTGAAACAACAACTCCCATGATCCTCCTCTAGTTCTTGGCATTGTGTTTTATCGTCTTATTGTTTTGAGTGAGAGATGTTTTGTTGAAGAAGATGCATTAATTCTTTGGAAGGACATAAGATGACTTTTCAAATGCTTTATCCAGACACAAATAGTAACTCTTTGTGCGGAGGAAAAAGGTGGACTGTGTGGAATATATGCACACATTATAGATTCATAAGTGTCACATATAAAACCTGCAAAACAAGTGGTTCCAGACACAACAAAGCCCACACCTCGCATGTACTGTAGCTTATTTTGGCATAGATCCATCTGATGTCATCATGTCTATACATGTACTGATGTCACCACATCTATTTCCTCCATATATGTACGTTTGTCCAACTTTGAAGTACATTGAAACAAAATTGATGTGTTTTTTTTTTTAATAGTCATTTAAAATTTCGCCAATTGTAAGTACACTGTAAAATCTAAAAGTTGACTTTACTTAGAAAAACTTAGGAAACTAATTTCAAAAGTAAAAAATTTCAAAGTAAACTTAACTCACAATTTTTAAGTGTGTTAAACTTAACTTGTAACTTTTAAGTGTGTACCCGTTTTAAGTTTCCTTTGAAATTTTAAGGCAATCGTTTCCTCAGTTTTTCTAAGTAAAGTCAACTTATTAGATTTTACAGTGTAAATGGGAGTAGAAAAAAAATAGTTTAAAAATTATAAACTTTGACCACCTTGTCCCAAAATGTAACCAAATTGGTATGAATTCAACCAATTGTTCTGCTGCTACAGATGAGTGAAATTTCACCAATTTTTAATAAATGGGACAAAAAAAATTTCTTTAAACTTTGGCCTACTTTTCCTAAATTGTGATGACATCTATTCTGTGTCATTGAGAATCTATAAACCAAATTTAGTATGAATTCAACCAATAGATTTGCTGCTACAGATGTGTAAAATGTCACCAATTTTTAATAAAAGGGATAAAAAAATGTTTTCCTTAAACATTTTTAACTATGGCCTACTTTTCTATTCTATTTTGTGTCACTAACAATCTATAAATAAATAGATTTGCTGCAACAAATGCATGAAATTTCATCAGTTTTAAGTCAATGGGTGGGGAAAAAAAAAAAGATAAAAAGTAAAATAATTAAAAATGTTAAATTTACTTACTTTTCCAAGAATGCAACCATAATTATTCTGGGACACTGGCAACCTGTAAACCCAATTAAGTACGAATTCAACCAAAGCTGCTAAAATATTAAACAAAGAAATAAATAAACTGACCCAAAAACAATAGCCCTTGCCTCCCTTTCAGGGGGCGGGGTAATAAAACAGTACATTGAAGCGATAAAACAATGATTACGTTAAGAGAATATGACAGACCCAAGTCTGTATGGCCCAAGGGAACCGTTAAAATACCAGCCATGGCATTGGACTATTCTTCATTGTTTATGTTGCAGTGCCTCTTGAAAACATGGAGATGACCTTAGGTAGTTTACCCTGCAGACTCCTACCGTGACGGTCTTTTCTTTTCCATTTTACTATTGCTGCTTTGAAAACTGACACAATAAAGCTGTGGACACTCGCATGTCAATCCCTCCCTGCCTGAATTTCACCCCTCTGAGGCGGCAAAACCTCTTTTTCGGTTACCCAAAAACAGGATGTCAGCGTTTACTTCCTGTCATTTGAGCATTGTGTTTGATTTTATTAAAAGCCAAACCCAAGAAAAAGCTTTTTTAATGGCTTTAAACGAGAAAAAGTCATATAAGTTTTAAGTGTAAGTTGGAGAGTTTGACAGGATATTGGGAGTATGTTATTTATTTGGAGTTTCTATAGTCACATTATGTCTGATAGTTAGAAAATATATGTTCTTCATTAGAAAACGAATTCTCTCAAAGCATGTCTATCTTGTGCTGAAACCACTAAATCGAAAGTGTAAATACTTCAACGTCTTGAAACCCTATCAATCCTCGTCCGACTTTTGTTTTCTGAAGCGGAAAGGCTGCAGATCTTTGTCTCTTATGTACACAGGTATGTTTGCACAATCTTGGCTTTGTCTCCTCAGTTTAATCAAAGAAGTCACTAAGGTCAACGAAGAGGAAACACCTTTGTTGTGAAATTGCCCAAGAGTGGTTTCCCATCTATGAAGTTAGCACCCGTTGCCAAATTCTTGGGTTGAAAAGATTTGTACACAACAGAGAAAAATAGTTAAAAAAAAAAAAAGGTTTACACAGACTGATCACATACAGTATCCCCATCTCTGTACCTCTTGACCTCCAAAGTGAAATATTACATCTTTTGTTTTCTTGAAGGTTTAATTTATGGTTGTACAGTGTGTTTCCAGCAATTTCCAAGTACATATATATCTCTAGAAACCACACACTTTGAAAGCCAAAAATGCCTTCAGGGTTATCTGTGTTACTGTATGTGTTTAATTTTACCCGACATGGCTGCGTAGTCACTGCTTTAGGACAGTTGGAGACACACATGCACATAAAGGAGAAGAGGGTTCATTTCAAGTTGAAATTCATGCACAATTTTATTGAACAGTTATATAAAATACTTTTCATAGTTGCAAGTGCATGCCTCATCTGCCAACAGTTCTGAAGTTAAATTACAAAAGCAAGGCTTCATGTCGTGTAGTGAATTACTTGGGCACTTAAGCAGTTCTTAAAAAAGATCTAAGTATTTTTTTTTTTTGTTTCATCTTAAAGTATTGAGCAGTATCAAACCTGTAACTGATATACAAAGCAGAGATCCAAATAATAATCAAATTACACTTTCTGTGGCACATTTACAAAACAGAACAAAACTTGAGTTACTTTATTTATTATTTTTTTCTTTTTACCTGTTATTAGGACACAAACAGCTAATCATGCATTTTTGAGTTCCACATGTAACCACACACCTCACAAGAATTGTCAAACATGCGTAATTGGACTGTGTGCACTTACAAGCGCAGGTTAAAAATAAGATTTCTCATCCATCTTAGATAATTAAATGCTTCAATTACAAAAGAAGTTGAAGGCATAGAGCATCATGGTGGTAATTGAAAGAATGCAGGTATACAGTTCCAGTATATGTCACTAAAGCGCAATATATTTCAAAACAGGCTTTCCGCAGCCAAGGTGTTCAGATTTTCTATTTCTGTTTGATTTTTATAAAACATGCATAGGCAGACACTTTATTGTATTATTATTATTATTATTATAATTTTTTTTTCTTTTTGCTTTTTTTCTTGGGCTGATGGACATTGAATTTCTCCCTGGGCCTGGGGATTAATAAACTCAGTCTATATGTATAGAAAAATAAAAAGTATATATCTTCATTATTTGCAATTGTTTACAACCCAACGAACATCACAAGACGAAATAAAACAAGCACTTCAATGCATTCAACCGAATTTATGGCTCATCAAACTGTCAACATGAAGAGAAGTGCGACCGAAGATAAAGAAAATGAAGGTTGAGTTTTTAGTTTCTAATAAATATTGGTGATTCCAAGACAAAATAAAATAGATTTTCTACTGCAGTGTATAAAAGTACAACAGTGATGAAAATTTCTTGTTTAAAACCAAAAGCATTAATAGAAGTACAGTGTGTGCGTGCGTGCGTGCGTGCGTGCGTGCGTGCGTGCGTGCGTGCGTGTGTGTGTGTGTGTGTGTGTGTGTGTGTGGTGGGCAACATCGTGACATATCATGTGATCCTGGTTTTGTACGGCTGGTGACTACCATGTGGCTGTCCGTGAATTGGTGGGTTTGGGGAAGTGACATCGAGTGGTCTGTTAGACAAGGAACACACACACACACACACACACACACACGCACACGCACACACACACTCCTAAACATACGTGCATGCACGCACATCCAAATGCTTGCACAGTTCCAGTAAATGCTTTAATCAGGGCATGTGAGCCCATATAAATTCCCCCATTTCTGACATGGGTCTTTCAGTTTCATGCAAACCGACTGAGTAGGAGGAAGGTGGGGAGATAGAGACCGAGTGGGGGAGGGAGAATGGGAGTTTAAAGAAGTGAAGCTTTCCTTTTTCACTCCCAATATCTGAAGGTGTCTCACCGTTTTTGTTTTGACGAAATCACTATCAACGCAACCTTGTTCATTCCAAGAAAAGCTCCCTGTTTCGGCTTATCATCAATCCTCCGTTCATCCATCTGTTTAACCTTTTCCATGACTGGATGATATGTTCAATATTTGGCCAAATGTTGTGTTTTGACCATATATGGCACTTGTTTCTTCACATTAAGGCAGATGGGTGACTGACTACACAGTGGCCGCAATCCATTCGGCTGCTGCCACAGTTGAGTCTTGCCCCCACTCGATCTGTGTCAATAGAGGAAGTTATGTATCTGGTGTTTCCTCTTTTCAGTCATGAGTTTCTGTAGCATTTGACAGCCCTCCCGCGCTCTCGACCACCGGCCTCGCAGCCCACGCCGCCCAGTGTTAACCAATAGGCAGGTGGCCATGACTGCTCTTCTTGTAAAGAGTCACAAAGAAAAAAAAAAAAAGAAAAAAAAACAAGCTTGAGAAAAAAGCATCATGATTCAGCTCTGCTAGTAATGGTGCAATTGTTTCTGTACACATTGAGCAGGCGGTTATAATAAATAGGCTCAGTGAGACAACACTTCAGGGAAAGTGAGAATAAACACCCAAACATGAGCAGTCGGGGGAGTCATCGGTGATGAAACTGACCCTTTTCGTGCGTGACGATCAAAGGGGAACCCCAGGAACAAACGGAGACTTTGATTCCAGATGGCTGCACATCATCCCCTTTGGAAAAACAGCATCACTTTTATTTTCTTCATTTCGATAAAACAAAGCTGGTGCACATATGACTGATCATATTCATATTACGTGTAAATGCATCAAACATCAGCCAACATCAGTTACTGTGAGATGAATCGCTCCGTTCACCTTTCGCAGTGGCTTTGTTGAGTGTTTCCTACCTTTTGTGACACCGCTGCAGAGGGTTCGTGCATGTTTGCATCACAGTGCAACCCAAAGCCCCTCCCTGCTGAAGTTCCCATATAATGCATGGATTTACAGTAAAAACAATCTGTGTCCTCCCTTCCTCGTATCGTTGCCATGGCGCTAAGCCCATTTATCTGGAAGGTGACACATCTTTCACTCATGTCCTCGATTTGTCTTTTTCCTTTTTTTTTTCTCTGTCTCTTTTCACCTGCACTTCTTTTTGAATGTGTGTTTTATTATAAGCTATCCCCAAACCGAGTTTTGGGGATATTGTGTTTTTGGCTATTTGTGTTCCTTCACATGAATGTGATGACTTGAAAAATATTTGCTTTACAAATTCCATGTTTCACATATAAATGAATATCATGGAGAGGAGGAACTGATTTGATGTTGGACTGTTGACTATTTCCAGAATGCCCACAAAGGGCTGCACAAAAGTTGAAAATCACTAAATACTCTTTTGTTAATATCTCTGGAACTATTTGTCTGATTGACTTCAAATAAAGTGTAAATGAAAGGTCATGTCCTGGGGGTGCCTCTAAATGAGGGCTGTTAAAATCAACACATTTATGCAGATTAATCTGATAAAAAAAATTTAACACAATTAAATGGAACAGTTGTTTACAGTTGTTTAGCTGAAACTGTGGAAGGTGTCGGATAAACAGGTTAATTGCACATGTATTGATATTTTTGCATATGTTTTGGATATTTTCTCACATTTTTGGTGGGTTTTTTTCTGTATTTTATGAGTTTAGAATACATTTTGGATTTTTCATTGCTTTTTTTGTGCTATTTTTTTTGGTGAAAATTAGAGGATTTAGCATGCTTTGCATTTTTTTTTCTCTGCATTTTTTTTTGTGTTTGTTGTGTATTTTGCCAGAAATTTTAATTTTAAAAAAAGGAGACGGAACAGTCCACCAACATGAAGTGTTTTGCACACTCTGCAAGACGGTGATTTATTACCTCCGCCAGGAGGTTATGTGATCATGCTGGTAAGTTCGTTCATTCGTTTGTTCGTTCATTCGTTCGTTCGTTCGTTGGTTCGTTTGCTGCTATTCTCCCGCATGCCACAAGGGGTCAATACAGCCATTGTAATGA
>JAPTYR010000011.1:14125246-14137158 GCA_029814505.1 Siphamia roseigaster
GCTATGGGCCCACACACCACGGGCAATCCACTCAAAAGCATTTTAATAGACGTTAAGAGCTTGAGAGAAGGTTTAACGCTTGCTCATTATCGCCCGCTTTGATGGAAATGCGAACAAGTGTCAAACTCCATGTACCCCAAATAAAATTCTCTCACGTATTTCCCTTAAGATAACTTAGTTTGGCCTCAAACAGATGAGATATATTTGTAATGTTGCCGGAATTCCCCTTTAAGTTAATAAAGTTTATGGGCTAATTAAACACTATGTTCCAGTTGAAGGTCTGTCAGTGTGTGTATCAGAATAAATTTTCCATTATTGTTATTGATTGTAAATGTTTCATCTTTATCTTATCATTTTCTGCAATAAATAAAAGGATCAGTGTTATCACATTATCGTGCATAGTTCAGTCTAATATATTTTAATGATTATCACATGCAATTCTTCAGTTTATCATGACAGACTTTGTTATATGCAAATCAAATCACATCCAAATCGACCTTAATATTACTTTATTTCAATTTGATCGGACATACAAAAATATTTATATCTATCATGTTATTGCAGGGATGCAGCTGAGACAGTCCTACAAATCCTGTGCATCATATCACCAATGTTCCAGTACATAAAGTCAGCTGATCACAACATTTTTACAAACATAAATAAAATGTACACCAAATGTCTCATGTCACAATTACAGAACTCATCAAATACAAAAAAAGAGAACAAAATTTATACAAGGGAAAATGTTTAAAGACACAGTTTTATCTAATTTCCGAGAGGGTCCATTAAGCCTTATTGCCCACCTGCTTGTAGAGGACCATAGACACTACCATGGCTGCAACCTGCAAAAACAACAAACACACACAGGTTATATAAGATACATATTGCAAACATTATGCATGATATATTATTTAGAATTAAATATATTACATTTTGAGTTACTGTTTTAAAGCAAATATGAAGAGGTGATGTGGTAAAGAACTTAAAGTCAATAAATAGTCCCATTGGAACAGAACTGCCCTGTAACAGAACTCCTTCTCTGCCATTATCGACTGAAAGCAGGTGTCACAAAGAGTTTCAGTGTTTATTCACTATTTAGTTGGTACTTTGTGTTTGGACTCTAACTGTGATGTTTTTAGATGCGTCACACGCAAGTGCATGCATGTCTATAAGAGGCTTTGTCCGTCCGTTGGTCCGTCCATCCGTCGGTCCCTCCCTCTGTGACGTGTTTCTCATTGGTCAAGTGTATCTGCGCTGCTTACAACAACCAATTAAATGTACGCATTTCACTTTTCTGCTCCACACGAACCAATCAAATGAATGCATTTCACTTTTCTGCTCCACCCGCCATGTTTCTAACCTGAAGTTACGTGGCAATATGGACGCTGTCCACCAGATGGCGGCCACTCCACGTGTTTCTTCAGAGAACACCTTGTAATCAAACTGCTTGAATGCAGAGTGAACAACCACTGGCATAGACGGACGCATCTGTTGTCCGCCTGTCAGACTTGTTGTCATAAATTTCAATGCTGTCTCACTCCCAAAGTGTCGTTTTTTAACCCACAAGGTGTCCCTGACTGTCTTAGGCTATGTCTACACTGAAACAAAAAACGTTTTGCTTTCTTACCGGGGTAAAAAAAAATATCGGGTATACACGAGGACATTTCAGAAAAATATTGCGTAAGCAGTCGAAATGGATTGCTTGCTGAAAACGACGCAATTCACATGCCGTGCCTCTGACACATTTTTCAGTTTATATTTTGCACAAAATCAGCTTCTAAAGATTTGTTTTTTAAAATATATTAAAGTTAAATATACATTGTTTGTTTAAAAAGACACACTTGGCACAAACACATTTTGCCTCATGTTTTCTATCAGAATTGCTGAAGTTAGTGTGTGGAGGGTACTTGGCAAAAAGTATATATTTCTGGGGGTACTCCACTGTAAAAAGTTTAGAAACCACTGGTCTACAATAAAAGCACATCCCAAGAAAACATTTTCCTGGACAAAGTGAAGTTTTTTCCAAGCTGGCTTTGTGACCACCATTTGCCAGATGTTTCAAGAGCTTGACTGTGTTCTCCTCACACTGCTTCTAACCCTTAATTTCCACCGGATCTGTTACAGCTATGTTGCGTTGCGGCTGTGTTGCGTGAGGGCCAAGAGTGTCCATTTCCACCGCATCTGTCAGGGCTTGCGGCAGCATTTAAACCCTCATCCTCGAAGGGACTCATGTCCTTCGTGAGGTAATATGTAACAGCGGGTAACAGACTCTCACTCCAGTCTAGGGAGACAAGCACTCCCCCCTTATTAATATCTATCGGGGCAGCTGATATTCCACATATCATTTAAGAGGACTCATTATATATCATAAGAGGGTTAGGGTTTGGAGTTAGGGTTAGACCCTACCGAAGTTCTCGCCGGAAACGGAAAGATGATTTATCCTCATATTTCCTTGCATTGAAACGTAACGAAAGCCTTAAATATGTCGGCGGCCCCCCGCGTCTCGCCAAAGGGAGTCTGAGGACCGGGTGTGTCAGGTTGAGGGGAGTGAGAGTCTGGGATCTGTAACGGCATCCGTTACCTCTCTCCACCACTTACTGGCTTGGCTCGTCTGCTTCGCCTCCGCTGGTTGTGAATTGGCTGCGCCCGCATGGTTTTGCTCTCAGCTGACTCGTGCCATCTGTTTGTGTGAGGAAAGGGAAACGCCCCTCGCGTGTAGTTTGACGAAACGCAACCAGATGATTTAAATCAGGTTAGGAAAAAAGGCGATCTAAACGATTTCTCTAATTTATCAGATCGTCCACGATCTGAACTGGTTCAGTTCATTAACGGTTTTATATCGTAAGATCGCACACCCCTATATCCAGTACCAGAAGGTTTTTTTGTTTTATTTTTATGGTGTTTTGTTGGTGCTGCTGTCAATGCCTTTGTTGGAAAGGCAATACTGAGTTACATATGATTATAGAAAAAGAGTGAGAAAATCTAACTTTAGAATTTATCCTAAATGGATATATTGGGAATTTTATGGAAACTGATTTACTATGAGCAAGTTAAAGGTTGATAGAAAGCATGATTACTAGAGTCTGACTTGCTACATACACTATAATGGACATAAATCACTTGCATACATTCTTATCCATGCCCACAAAATGCTTCATTTTGTGTTTCTTAAGTATGAAATATTCTACCTCTAGATCGTGAAATGTTTGTGACGTTCTGACCATAATAAGTCATTATAAAGCACAGGTAACAGAATAGCTTTTCTTCTTTGACTCAGGAAATAAAATCAGGCTTTAATTTAGTGTGATAATTAATGACAACTGGTATGGACAATCTATTCAAGTAGGTGGGGTCCTACAACTGAAGATGTTTGTGTCCCAATACTTCTCTCTATATACTATATTTATTACTTTAGCTCTAATAAAGTCAACGGTTATTTATTTCTGATGGTGTCATTTCAGTTTTTCAGATGGCAGTAGGTTGATATTGGCTTTATACTTGCCGTATCGGCCTTTAAAAAATTTACAATCAGTCAATTGGCTTGTTCTGTATTGAGCTCAAGAGCAGCAAAATGGTTTGGCTTGTGGATGTGAAAACTAAAATGCAACATATGCTAACATTCCTTTGTTTGTTTGCATTGCGTTAAGCTCTTGTAAAATCTGTTGGCAGAGAGCAAATGCACCCTAATAATAAACAAACCAGACAAACTGTGTCTTAACTACCCTTATTGTGCGGTGAAGAAGGCATGAAGGGAGTAGTAAACAAACACAACCTCATCTCCGATCCAGGAATCCCACCTGCACACGGCCAATAGGAGACAGCCCTATCCCGCATGTGCAGTGTATAGACACCAGCAGCAGCTCAGTATGAAGCTCTGCTATGGCATTTCATCAAGACAATTGCAACACAGCATGAACCAGCACCATCGCTCTTTCCTTCCCATTTCCATTTCCTGTGGCCTGCCCACTGGCGCCACCCCCATCCAAACATGTTCCCACAGCCAAAGCCGATATGCTCTGTCCTCCGGAGAAAAGTGCTGACTCACAGCACAAAGGCGAGCCTATCTGGGCGCGTGGGCACTGGAGTACAGCAAAGAGCCACCAGGAGCCAAGTGAACCGGCACCAGGCCACTTCACTTCAAACTGGCCCCGTTGCTCCACTGACACCGAGTCCTCCAGTGAACAAGTACTGCAAAGCCTCCGCAACTGGCACTTAGAAACGGAAGACAGACTTTATTAACGTTAATGTTAATTGCAGTGTCCCGTTTCTGCCGAAATACAAAAATGAAGATGGAACAGGATGCGTAATGCCCCAACACAGTTTCAAAATCCAATCTTAGGAATGTAGCAAATTAAAACCTTTTTGGAGGGTGGTACATGATCTGACTGTTAAAGTTGCTGAAATTCCTCTGGACATTACACCGATCTGATACTTCTTTGGTACAGAACTGGACAGGACACTGGACACCACATAGAAAGAGGAGTAGCACAATATCCTAAATAGAAAAAAAAAAAAAAAAAAAGCATCCTCCTCGACTGGAAATACCAAAGACCTCCATCGTTCAATATGTTCAAAGAAATTTTGAATGAAACTCCGCGACTTGAACACCACACTTGTATCTTGAAGAATAAAAAGGAAGCCTTTCATTAGATATAGGAACCTTTTATGGACCTCTGACACTAACCCATCACACTCTCCACATGTATATGTAACATTTGTAAAAAGTGATATGTGACCATGGACTGATCTAATTAAATTCACTATGTATCTTTCTTTCTTTCTTTATTCTGTTGTTTTGTTTTCCCTCATTTCTGTTTGCTAGATGTGTAGTTAAAAATGTCAAAAATGCACAAATAAAAAGATAATTTAAAAAAAGAGCATAGAATTAATAGCACAAAGTTGTAAAATTGCTATATAAAAACTAAGTGAAAATACAATGTAAAGTTGTTTATTTGAGAAGATTTTTGTGTTCATGATTAAATCAAATGTAACCGTAGTTTTTACAAGAAGAGTATGTTAACAAAACTTCTACTTCTATTGTTTTGGGAAAATAAAACTGTAAATGGAATAAATAAATAAATAAATAAATAAATAAATAAAACCCCAATCCATGTGTATGCATTTGTGTGTGTTGCTTTGAGCTGAGCAAGTCTTAGACCTGGTCCAGTAAAGTTCTAATGGCCGCACATAGTCCCTGTATGAAGATCCAGCTTGGACATGTGCAAAGGATGTAGGGCAGTGGAAACAAATATTATAGGGGGAAAAAAAAATGCCTTTTTAATTTAGTATTTCCTGCTTTTGCACTTAACATGTCATCAACCCTTTTGTACAGACGGTATTAGGTTTATTGGGATTATTTTCCTGAGATTTATACCCGGTTTTATCCAACCCATGTCCCATGTTTCTAACTGTTTATACTGCTTCTTGTCATGGGGTCAGGGGTCACACTAAATAGTGACTATAACCATTAGAACCCATTTATATCAGTTTGTTTTATGCAAGTTTTTTAAGACTGCGCACACACTTTCTTGATTTATCAAAAGTGAATAAGAAATGATGTTCATTTCAACTTTGCAAAAACAAGCCTACAGGTGGGATAAGTCATTTGTGCAGTACTTTATGGATGCATCAACGTTTGTGAACTGCAATTACTCAATTAAGCAACCACCTCTCACTTATTAAATCAACTGCAAATTATTTTAATACTCAATTAATTGCTTTGTTCCAGATTTATGACAAAAACACATGTCCACATGCTTAAATTTGAATATTTCTTGTCCCTCCCATTACGGTAATATGATAGCAATGAATGGATAAATAAAGAAAATAATGATTAACTGCTAGATATATCCTGCTTTTGTGTTATTTTGTTCAGACTTTTCCATTTTTGCTGTTTTATGAAAAGCGCTCAAAGCTTTTTTTAGTATAAGAGAATGCCATACCAATATCTGAACAAAATTCCAACACTTTCCACAGATGAGACCAGCAGCTGCTCTTCAGAAACCATGGCAACCGCCCATCTCTTGTAAATAATAACAGCACAGTACTTGTGAAATGAACCAATAAAGATCCAAAAAGTCAACATGTCTTCTGCTTACCTTTGTTGTTGTAGACATCTAGGTAGTTGGGTGCTGAGAAGATGGTGATAAGTGATGGGAAGCCGGTGGTCTGACTCTTTCTGTACATGCGATATCTGGTTAAACGCAAAAAATTGAGAGTAAGCTTTAGTAACTGTTGTAACATATGAGCCAAGGATTGCTCACTGACACTGAACCCTTGGGATAGGACTAGAATTAGCAGTGTTTATGGCTTCTTGTTTTTTTACTGTGGGTGTGCTCTTGTTGTAGATGAATGCAGGGGGGCAACTACACCTAGCCTCGGGAGACTAAATCCCAGCGTTACAGGTGAAGCGAAGCATACCCTTAGGTAATTTTCACTCTGAATCAACTCCTCATCACCCTGGCTTGTTTTTATGAATTCCTGCTGAAGGTCTGTGCTGGGTTTACAGGTTGTATCACTGAAATGGAACACATCTATCACGCCTTATAGGAACCACTCAGGGATTCAAATAAAAGAAGAAACAAACAGAAAACATATGTGGGACTGAATAATATGATTAAATATGTTGTCAGGAGTCAACTTGGGATGATGGCCTCATCAGGGACATGGTGAGGTGTCCCCTGTGACCACATAGTGGGAGTACACTGGTAAACAACTGTGTCTTGTGCCTCCCACCACTTCAACCATGCTTAGAGGGAGATCAGCTCAGCTCATCCACCCACCTGCCTGGTTTACAAACCAAACTCTTCAAAGAGGTTTTCCATCGTCTCTGTTACAAATTCAGTTCAATGTTACCTTCTGGTGAGCACCATTTCATACTATGAAGTATGGAAATACAGAAAAAGATAACTTGTTGTTGTTATTGTTTCATTGAAGTGCCTATGAATGTCGTAGCGAATAAAATGAGCAGAATTATTGATGAGGACCCAGACATTCACATCACATCTGGACAACTTGCTCTTCAAGTCTGAGTCATTGTCATTTCTTGGATTAACACGACTTCTCTCAAAGTTCAAACGGCACCAAACCTGTTCTCTGCACAGGCACAAACAAACCCGCGGAGCACCAGGGAGGCTTTTCATTTAACACCCTGGTCTGAATCACTCTGCTGTGTGACAGTGTGATGGAGAAAAAAAAAAAAAAAAAAGACAAAATGCCACAACACTCACCCAGCATCCTGCGCTTCATGGGCCCGGATGATAGATAATAAGTTATTGTGTTGTAGAAAGTCACAGACTGCAGGGTAGCTGTTGAATAAAGAGAAAAGCATTTGGTTTACTCATACATCAAGAAAAATCCCCGTAAGATCAAGAAGAACAATCAATATAAATAACTAAATAAGTCATGGGCGTTATTGATTTTGCTGAGAGAAACAAGCAAATGTAAAACCTTCTGTTAAAGCTACATTTGGTCTAAAAGCAATTGAAGGGGGAAAAAAAGTATTGTCAGCTTGATAAAAGGTTCAGAAAATGTGTGATTTCAACACTAAGCAGGCCATTTGAGGATACTGCAACCTGTATTTTCGCTTTACTTTCACGCCTTAAGAGAAGTAGATATGTTCCTTCTCGAATGGTGGATTTTACAATGAAACTCAAAAAAAAAAAAAAAAAAGATTCATAGCAGACTGTTTTCTCCAGAGAGAGAGAAAAAAAAGCAATAGCTGGAGTAGTGAAGCATGCTTATGCTCATGATGGTCTACTCAGTCTGCGACCAAGACATACTGCCAATAATCAAACTACAGCAAGGTTTCAGAATTTTCCATTCTAGATTCACCCCCACTGGAAATTTCCTTTGTAGAAAATAAAGAGAAAGCGTAATAACAAATGCCATAAAACAAAAACAAAGCATAGTTCAATGCTTTAAAAACAGTAACGACGATAATTTCAAGAGTAAAACAATGAAAATGCACAGTAGGTTCATGGGATGTGAGTGACGGCTCACAACAAATGAGTGACATTGTTGCATTACATCTGAAACACTTGAGGAATGTGGGAGGATGATGCAGCAATAACAGAGGCTAAACTAAAAGCTTGTTTTGTGTTTTTTATTCTAGAATTTTTTTTTGTTCGCAGTGTCATAGGTTTCATGCAGCTAAAGCTCAATGGGACTAGGTAGAAGAAAGTTACAATAATTAAAGCTAAAACTGTCTGAGAAACTCTAAGGATGTTGTTTTGTGGTTTCAGTCGGTACAAAAAAAAAGCAGAGATATCAAATCTTTGCTGTACAAATAGACACTGTATATTGCGCATATTAAAATAGAGGTTTGGATGTTGTGCAAGACAGTGCTGTAATTCAAGCTCAAAGACATACTGTAAAGTCAATGCACAACAATAAACTACCACATGCTGTGTCGAGCTGAAACCAAACATTTAGGGCTTCAGTTGTACAGTAAAAGTAACTTAAGATTTATTATCGGTCACGCTTCTTGGCAGTGTTACTTAAATGTGGTGCAAAATGTCATGGTTGACTAAAATAAAAGCACAATCTCAGTGAATGTTGACATAAAAACAAATGTGTTTTCGACAACCACAACAGACATCTGCAGTTAAGAGATGTGTAAAGGAGGGAGCAGTTGCTGACAGCGAAATAAAAAATGCAATGAGTTTCTTTTTTTATATATATACAGGAGGGAAGAAATTGGGAATAAATGTTTTATTTCTCACTTGAGTTCCTGCAGCAGATGTAGACGTGCGCCATATGGAGCTATTCAGTAGACAAAATACTTTTTAGCCTGGTTTGTTTTTTTGGCAGTTTGCATTTTGAGTTCAGAACATTCGCCATCTGTGGAACAACAGGGTACAGATGCTAATGGATTCAATGAAGTACATGAAAAGTAGTCAGGAATGACACCATCGTGTGCAATCCCAGCAACCCCAGCTTTGCGTGTTCGATGCGTTGAAACAAAAGCTTTAAAAACACGCCCGATACATCTCTGCAGCATGAGTGGAAGCTAACATGAGTCATGGCTGCAAACGTATGTGAAACACGTGCAATTTCATGCCTGAATTGTGTTTGTAAAAGTGTTACGAGAATGCCTAGGGTGTCAGGGAGAAATAATTGGTTGCTGCAAGACACAAGCAACAAATGAGCTGACGGTTTTTGGGGAGGGGCGTTGAGGAATGGGTCTCTCTCAGCCAGGCTTAAACTGTCTCATAAATCCTGAATGCCAGTGTGATGCCAATTAGTGACCATCTCCTGGGCAGATGACGTGGGGGGGGGGGGCACACGGAAACAAGACTCCAAAGGAATTTCAACCAAATGGAAGGAGGTTAACCAGGATCCTGGTACGACATGGATCAGCTGTTCCAGGTGAAAAAGCCATACATTTAACATTTGGATTTAGCTTGTTTTCAAAACGCAGCGTAATGACTCATATGAAGGAGCAAAATCGATGTCTTCAGGCAACAACAACAACAACAGAGCTGGGAAATCATTTGTACAGACAGACATTAAAATACTATTAAGAATGAAGTTATGAAACACCTGCTATTTAAAAAAAACAAAACAAAACAAAAAGAGAAAATGCATATCAAGAGCCCAGAGACATTTCTGACGTCTTCTGCTGTTTTGCCCAAGGCACTTGAGGGCCAAGTAAGCATCGCTCAGCCCATAATGAGCAGAGGGAGCACTGAACCCGCTTAGACACAGGACCGTGCCTTGTGGTAATGTGCCAGTTCATTACATTTTGTGACAGTGTGAGCCGCTTGCTTCGAGCATTTCCTCCGCTTGTTCAGTTACTCAGCTCAATTTGAGGTAATGCGGGTTACATAAATACTGAAGAGGAGTCTTAGGGGCCACTCTGAAGCACGCCATGTTCTAACAATGGCTGGTCTCCCACTCAGCTGGAGAACCAAGAAAATCAAGCCGTGAGAAATGGATATTTGGCAGCGGCGCCTTGCGATTTATCAGCTCTGTGACAGGAGGGATTTTCTTTTTTCTCTTTCAAAAGCATTTGTTGATTATTAGGACGTCGTCTGTACCTGTCTGCACATCCAAATCCTCAAACTGTGGAGATCAGGAAAGTCTGGAGAATGTTTATTACAGCTGAGGTCAGAAGTTTACATCAGACGTGGATAAATGCAGTCAGACTCCGTAGTTCGCAGTTAGCATGGTTATTTTATTTTATTTTGATGACGGGACGTTTCAGAGTGATAGTAATTTTTAATCTCAGCTTCTGCACTGTAAAAATCTAAATCTTCCCAAGCTAAATCTTATTTTTTCTCATTTCTAGTCAAAAATAGCTCTTAAAATAAAACATAATCACCTAAAGAGGAACTTTTTAGTGAGATATAAAGAACTTAATTTTTTAGACAAAAGATCTTAACCCATTAAGACCTAGGGGGACTTTGTCAAAAGTTCCCAAAATAATTTTTATCCATATATAATATTTTTAAGTGATTTAATACCATATATCATTTGAATCCTCTATATTTTTCTTTTTTTTTTCAGTGAAAATCAGCTATTTTCCGACATTTAATTTACTGATCATGCACTTCACACTCACTGGGTCGCTCATGGCCCAGTGAGTGTTATTTAACTTATAAATAATAACACCAATTTTTCTTCTTGGTTTAATGTGGAAAAAACAATATCAAACTAGAAAAGCACTCAGATAAGTCAGACTCCACCAAGGCAGATCAGCCCCGCCCCCTTTCACTTCTGCGGTCTGCCACGTGTGTGAATGAAACACACACGTGCCCCCCCCCCTACCTCCACTGATCACCACCAAAATTTAATAATTTGTTCCTTGCACCACTATCAACATTTCCTGAAAATTTCAGTCAAATCCGTCCAATCCGTCCGTCTGAGTTATGTTGCTAACAGACAAATGGATAAACGCCACAAAAACATAACTCTGGTTTTGATTAACTCTGGTTTCTCTTGTTGCAGTGCATAAAAACCCAATAAATTATGAAAACATTTACATTTTCAAACTATCCTATCACCTGAACAAACATGAACATCCTGAAATCTCTAATATAAATAAATAAATAAACAAACAAATATATTGTAGATGTTATTTGTAGATGTGATCTGTAATGTACATGTATAAAAGATAATTTGAGGCAAAATATTGTTAAAATTGCACTTATTTTTCTTAAGAAATTTAAGTTGTTTTTTTTTTATTTTTCACTCCATTTCTTGTTAGGACTGTTTGTAAATATAAATATTTTCCTGTTCAATGGCGTTTTTGCACTAAAACAAAAAGGAAAAACTTGGAGTTGTCATTACTTATAGGCTATTATGTTATTACTGGACTGGTTCAGCTTGTTTGAGATCAAATTGGGCTGAATGTGGAACCTGAAGGAAAATGAGTTTGACCACCACTAATTTTCACCACCAAAATTTTTTCACTTTTCCTTTGTTCCAGTATCAACATTTCCGGAAAATGTCATCAAAATCTTTCCATAACATTTTGAGTTATCTTGCAAACAGACAAACAAACAAACAGACAAAACCTAGATGAAAATATTACTTCCTTGGTGGCGGCAACGATTTACAAAACAATCTAGTGTCACTATATGATGAACACACATGTTCAATGAACAACTTAAAACTATATACAAAATCTATCCATCTTCATTAGTTTCAGTTGAGGACCTGAAACACTGAATACTATTACTGTAGGTTATTATGAGTACTGTAGATAAACCCTGCTGTGCACTTGGATTTACAGGAAAATTAGTTTGTATTTAACCCTTTATTGGGCAAGTGACAAAGATCAATTTAGAGTTATCATTATTTATAGGAATAAAGAAATACTAATGTAATACTTCTGTCTATCTATCTATCTATCTATCTATCTATCTATCTATCTATCTATCTATCTATCTATCTATCTATCTATCTAT
>JAPTYR010000011.1:14172328-14182598 GCA_029814505.1 Siphamia roseigaster
TATACACAGATCATCACCAACATGAGCCACTTACTATTTGGAGGATCCCTTCCAGACTATTGATTTTATTTGGCTGTCATAATAAACTACAAGTAAATGTGTCTGAGGCCAGAGGGAGAGTTCCTTGCAGAATTTTGCTCACCCCACTTTGCTAGCTAATTAAGCATTATTGCAATGACAGGTAAACCCCAAAGGCAGTCAACCACAGCCACACTCTTCCTGAATCTGCACTTTAATAACAATTAAGTTTTGAGGGTATACACATGGTGTTCTATGAGGATGAAAATTGGGTAAAGTTCTTATTTAATGGCTTTAATTTCTTCAGTCAGATACTTATTTAAAGATCTGTACTATCTTATTAAATATTCACATCCACACCTGATGGTGTTCCCTCTAACTACCATTAAGTGTAGAGCTCTAGCCATTTAGCTAGCCACATCTGCTTCCACTGAGGTAACATTAACAAGAGCGCATTCAAAAACTCAAACACTAAAGAATAACATTATTCTTTAATAGAAATAACCGTCGTGAAAGCTGTGGTTGTTGGCGCACTTGTAACCTCTCAACACATCGTCCTTCCATTTCCTCGTCATGACAATGGAAGCACTGTGAATTTCCCTCCATGTGGAATTTCTAACGACTTTCTTATTAACAAGAGTAACACCTATCTAAGCCAAACATTACACAGTACATTGTAATGGTAAGTTGTATACTGTAAAGAAAAGGGCATTTCTCCCATGACAAATATTAAAAACCTTGACTCCACTACTCTGTCAAACAGTGAAAACCAGACTGAAAACATGAAAACAAAAATATTGACTGCATCATACAAATCAATATGGGTGACTGAGTGCTACAGAAAAAAGAAATAAATCTTATTTTCTAATCTCCTTACACTTTTGCCTTAGCTTCATGTGCAAAAAATGTTGATTCCTTTCATGCAGACCTGTGGGAAGTAGTTAAATATGACTCCAAAATACTCCCTATTAGCTGGATGCATTTGCATTTATTAATTTCACTGCTCCTCTTTTCCCCTCTGTTATGCAACTAGGTAAATGTACTGCTGGCTCAGATCTAGCATGAAGACAGAAGTGGAAAAAAGAGTGAGAAAGGTTGGGAGAGGAAGAGGGGAGGAAAAAAAAAATCTCCGGACTTGGTTTAACTTGCCGGGTAATTTGTCTCAGATTAGCATTGTAATTTCCAAGCTACAAATTAAAGCCATCCATCAGCCATTAGGTTTAAGACTGATAGACCACTAAACCTCTGAATGTCTGGAGGGCATGCTAAATAAACTTTAAAGCTTATTTAATAAGAGCATACTATCCTGTGTGGGTTAGAAAGGTTTACAGGAACATTTAGCAATTTACTTTGACAGTGCATGGATTAGAAGTGGGTCTTAAAAAGACACCTTTGCTCACACAATCATTCTGAACTGAAAATTAATGTTACAATTTAGTAGTCATCCAGTTTGCATATGTAGAAATGCACAGAAATATGCAATAGTGGGAGCATCTGAAGCTGGAGAGAAGTGGTGGGAAACCGGACAGATTGAAATGTTCAGGTTGGTGAAGTTCAGAGCTAATACGATCTCTCTGAGGAATGAGACAGCGGGAACCTTGCAGTCATACGGTGCTGGACAGATCAGCTTAATTGGAGAAAGTGAGACAGACTGTTTCAGAGCTCACCAAACAGCCGCTGGATTCATTTAGTGAGGAACACAAAGTGCAACCGTGAGTCTGGCCCAATCTGGCAGCTCAGATGTCTACAATTCCTGAACACCACTTTCCTTCCTGGCGGCGTGTCTAAAAACTTGCATGGGCTAAATCTCATACTGTAAACAGAAACACTGAAAGTACTGCCACATTAAGTGATTATGCAGGAGAAACTTCTATAATTACAAGCATATCTTTCTTTTACAACTGCGTAGGACTAGAAATTAGTCATCAACTGCTGCTTTTAATCAGCCTCATATCAATGTTCTAGCCCCACTGACATAAGTGGTACCAGTACATTTTTATCAACTGCATGGCAAAATCTCCAGTACATTGATTATAGCTGACCCAGAGGGTCACAAACTATCTGACAATAACTGCCTTTGAATGAAAAATATTCAGGCAGCTCAGCCTAAGCTGGATGGAACATGGCCAATGAGTAAGCATTGATACAAAAAATTAATTCCTTTAATAAAACCATTCCATTAAAGGAATCAATATAGCAAGAAGAAAGACTGCATTCAATAAGAACTTTTCTTTCCAATTCCTACGTAATGCAATGCACAGCATCTTTCCATCAAATGTAAAATTGACGCCAAGAAACTGCTGATAGTGCACGATGATGTAGCGGGAGCATTGTGCCGAGTGTGAGCGAGACTCGAGCCATCACTGCCCACGTCAAACCCGCCACCCCCTTCCATCGGACAAGCCACCACACCAGCAATTTTCCTCCCTTAAGACTCAGCATGACCAGTGGAAATCTCAGCATGACCAACAGGGAGCTGAGGCAGAACAAAGACTTGAGAACTATGTGCGAGTGCAAAAAAGGTCAGTTCTTACTAAGCATAGAATACCAGAGGTAATTTAGCTACATGGTCAGACGTTATTATGCAAAAGCAGCATGGTGTCTGATCCAAAGCATGATACTGATGAAAAACAAGCCGTCACTGTACTGCTCCCCTCCTGTATTTGCCTTTTCAAATGACAGTTTCCTTGTGCTCTGTACTCTGAAGCGAGGCGAATGGCTTGCAGCACAAGCAAGATTTCTAAATCATAAATTAAGTGGAAGCTCTCAGTCTGATCAAATGACACATAAATACAGAGGCAGGCAAGACAACACAACCAAAATCAAACGGGATGCAACATTATTAGCTTGCTATATGCGTAAGGCTGAAAAAAAAAAAAAATTTAAGAAATGTTCCCATGAGAGGGCACATAATGCTTCAGAGTATTGCTTTGATGTAGGCCTAGTTACACTGCACTCATATGAAACACAATGCATCTGTTACTGAAAGTAGCGAAATGAAGAAAAAAAAATTTCAATTGCACTCAGACATTTTCCAGTTGGAAGCCTTTTAGTGATGGAGCATCCACTGTGTGCGCTGTATCAGTAAAAGACGACTGCCAAGTGTTGAGCAGGGCATCGCGAGTATGCAAGTCACTCTCCACTGATAACTTGGGTTTGTTAATTAAATTACATAATGACATTGAATTACAACGGGATATGCTTTGGATGAGCCAGGATGAGGAGAATGCCTGACTTTTTGTTGTAGGTGGCAGGAAACAAAGA
Source organism: Siphamia roseigaster (assembly GCA_029814505.1). NCBI lineage: Eukaryota > Metazoa > Chordata > Actinopteri > Kurtiformes > Apogonidae > Siphamia > Siphamia roseigaster. Next base: position 14,175,611 of record JAPTYR010000011.1, read on the forward strand.
CCGTACTGTACATATCAGAAAGCAGCTCAACTTCTAATGTCAACTGGCAGCAGTTTCATTGCTTCATTATTACACTACCACACAGCCTATTCTGAAGCTGATTACGTGACATGCATAATGCAAAAGATCGAGATCATATGGCCATCTTCTCCAGCAACAAAGAACTGCACCAGCCCAACCATGAGATTCACAAGGTGATAAATTATTTGCAATATGAAATGCCTCACACACTGGATACATGTCCATCAAATCTATGTGTCACATCTGAAATTGGAATCTCAGTTTTTGGACAACCAAACCTCCCCCCCTTACAACTCATCTAAGAAAACTATAATGCTTGTCAATCAATAATTCATAAGTCAGCACTCGGCAGAAATGATGCGTTCCTTGCATACAATTCACACAGTCTAAATTCAGGTTGCAAAATGACGCCCACAGCCCATAGAGCAAACAGTGTGGAGTAATACAGAAGGATTAAAACAATATATTAAAAGACTTAAGGCTTATATCTTCTTGTTCAAAGACATAATAGAAACCATAATGGTAGGTTAATCCTACAAATACCCTTCCTCAGTTTAATAAGTTTCCACTGTGAATAAAGCTTCTTAGTAAAACATTTTATCCTCCCATTTAGAATGTACACACACACACAAAATTGTTATACATAATATATATAACACAAATGGCGTGGAAACTGTATTTTCTTGCAATTTTACATGTATAGTACAATTTAGTGTCCACTTAATACCAATGACAAACTGTTCATTCAGCAGCTAGATGCAGCAAAATCCACACACTTGTTTCCAGTATCTCAGTACAGCTTTAAGGAAAGCAACTCTGGTCTTTCAAATGACAGTACGCCTATAGAATGTGCAGGATTTCCATAAAGTGACTGTAGATGGACGAGAGATTCTAAAGGCCCAAAGGCTTTAGGGTTAACAGTGAAAAGGTCACTTAGAAATTGAACCTCTTTACCGTGCATTAGTCGGGATAGGAGGTGGCTCAGAACAAAAAAGCTTAGCAGAGTGGTGCTTTGAAGGCCAGCTCTTTCAGATCTGCCGATTATATCAGTATGCAGTGTGGGAATGGAGTGGTTACTTCTGCGGTTGTGGCAGGAAGAAAACATAGCCAACAACACTGCACCTTCCCAGAGTGAGACCAGAAAGACAAAGAATGAAAGAGAAGGGAAGGGAAAAAGGAAGAGGCGCACTCACGGTTGCAGGAGAGAACAGAAAAATGCAGAAACGGACTAGTCAGAGCTGCCAACAAAGACTCAGGGAGAATGCATCACAAATAAATATCGTGAAATTAAGACTAGTAATAGTACGTAGTAAGAATCAGAAACCGATTTAATCATTTGGGCACACAAATGAGTCAATATCTCGTACAGATGAATAATTTGTACTCTCAAAATACCCAATTTGCACCCTGTAATTTATAATTAATATTCTAAAATTACCATACTATGCCATAAAATTACTAAATTCATCATCTCAAATTATTATCAAGCTAGTAAAAGTTGTAGCAGCAGCATACATCAAGGATATAACAGACTGTTCTGGCTACTTGTGCATTTTTGCTCACATTCACAGTATTTTTGCAGTTTATGCTGATTTAAATATGCAAATAAATATTATTCTTAAGTCATGATGGTGTTATTATTTTACACTGTGAATTTACTGCTAAAATATTTGCTTGTTCATAGCTATTTATGATAATGGAACCAGCACAGTGCTTTCCATCTTCCCTCTGTATCCTGCAGTGAACATCATAATTAATTGGTGCTTTAATAATTCTAACTCTCACTTAAAACCACCATTGTTACTGTGTTTTAAAGAGCTGTAGATCATCATCATCATCATCATCTCTCACATTGATATAAGCATTTATATCGCATCAACAAACAGGGAATATATTAGATAAAAGTGAGTAAAAGCGGTTGCCAGGGAAACAGCGCTGTAGAGTCTCAGTCTTAATCTTTCATCCATCATAATATTGGCTTTAAAATGAGTCGCCAGCAGCATGTTACATTATGCACAAACTTGATCCAAAGCTGGAGATTATTTCAGAGGCATGTATTCCACTGCAATATACTGTACAACAACATACAAGGAGGCTATAGTAAACACAAACTACAATAGTGTGATGATGTCTTTGACAGTTGTTGAATGCAATAACATTAGGTTGCAAGCAATGACAGTTATCTACAGATCCTCATTATTAGGACAGACAGGTTATACACTAAACAAGCCAACGATATACCCAAAACCTGCATCCGACCATAGCTGTCAGGGTTATCAAAGACCATCAAGCTCTGACAGAAATAGCCCACAGCAGTGTTTCAAAAACTCTGGTGACAGCGATGTGAGAGTGAGTGACAAGCAAGCAAGCGCTAATCCTGCTGTTGGCTCACCAGATTTTAGATGAGAAATGTAGAAAAGCGTTGGCAGCAACAGGTGATCTGAATGCAGCGCTGCTCAGACAGCACTCTTGAGTACGTCCCTGATTAATTAGTGAGGTTACGGCTGAAGCGTGGGAGGCTAGCGTGGGTGAATGCAACGATGAATGTATGCATGCATGTACAGATTGACAGAAGGGAGTAGGTAGAGGATGCTGTGGTGGAGGGTCAATGGGCATTTTCTAAAGGGATGTCCCTGCACTGGTTTCTTGGTGGTGGTTTGGTCTGTGATGAGCCATCAATGTTGGAGCCAATCAATGGCACAGTGCAAGGCCACCAGGGTCCTGGATCACGGCTGGCAAATGACTACAGGGATTTGGTAGATGGGGGAGGGACATGAGTCAGGGAGAGAGAGAACAATCAATGAAATACAATGCATCAACAGTCAGGATGAAAAAATTATTCAGAAGGACAAAAAGCACCCCCACATGTGTTAAAAACGACTGAATCACTGGCTCACAGTCCACTGAGGTGCTGCGGCTCTTTCACTGAAATAAATTAGCCGCCATGCCTTGATGACGGAGTATGGATGCACTGTAAACAGATCTATAGTAGAGTGACATCACAAAAAAGCTATGTTTTTGAAAAAGCAGAATTGGGATATTATAGTTTTTATGCTGAAAATAGGGCTTTAATTTACCATACGATTGCACAGATTTAAGTTGCACTATAAGCCACATCATGTTGCTGGCTTGGTAAGTTCACTAAATTAATTTACTGTTACTTTAGGTCTTAATAAACGAGCATAGTTTATGTAATGTGACGTTTTGCTGCTTTTGAAGAAATAATTACTGCTAAAATAACGACTTCCAACAGTGAAATAAGTAGCAGTCCCTGAGCTGTGCAATCCCGATTCTAAACTCGTACAAGAAGTAAGCCCAATTTACAAAAATACCTTGCTGAAGTACCAGTGCAAAACATTTTTTGGTTCATTATAACTATGGTGGGACAAATCAGGACACCACAGTGTAGGTAATTAATGAGGAACACTAAGCAAATTTTCTTGAGTTTTCTATGAGTCATCATTAAAACTTTGAAATAGTATTAGTTCAAAATAATGAAAAAATGCTAAGTTTTAGAGCGAATATATACATTGACACAAATGTATTCCCACTACAGCCTAACAATCCTGGGAATTTGCATGAAAACTTTTTTGGTTTGGGTTTCAACTAAGCTATATTTTACAAGAGAAGAGAAAAACTTGTGATTCAGCTTGCGGACTATGATTGTATCTCATAACTGTCTTTCAGATTTTTTTTCTGCCAGCTTTCCCAGCTCTAACTAAAAGATACTGTGTCTACTTTACGACTGCCCGTTAAATTAGAAATATGGGTAGTAGTGATGCGTGGATCCCGTGGGTGGTGTAAGTTCGGATAAGGTTATTAGAAAATATCACAGGTTCAGGCAGGTCAGCTCAAACAGCATAGCATGGCAACATTGCGGCTAAGTTACCAATAACTTAAATAAATACTGCATGGAATAGACTAGGCTGTTATTACTGGTTCACCTTCCAACTTCTCTCTCTGCTCTCAATCATAAAGATTTACTTTCCAGTGCAGGTCCACATCACCAACTACAAAGCATTTTTATCACAGGTCCAGTTTCCCCACAGCCAAGCAGGCCCATTTAAGCCCCATGAAATCAGCCCTGGATATACAGACTAATGAAAACCAAGGTGCTATTTGTAGTGATGTTTGTGGAATTCTACTGCTGTGACCTGTAGCCATTTGACACGGTGTCTAGTGAGTGCTAATAAATATCAGAGCATGTTTTGGGGCAGTGGATGCAGACTGTTATCCCTCACAGGCAGACCATCTGTGACAGAGCAAAAGAGGAGGCAAAAAAAGAAAAAAGAAAAAACAAAGTCAAGCAACACACTGCTGGAATTAGGGCTGGATAACCTTATATTTGATATTTAGTAGGCAATCTACTTTTTAAAAGGGGTCATGCAGATAGTGTAATTAAAAATTGATTAACAGGAACCTCCTTATGAGCCAAGATTTGATTTAAATGATCTGTTTACTACTGTATTAATTGTATTTTGCAGAGATTTGACATTGGTTTGTAGTATTAATATTGTTAGACTAATACGTTTATTTTGGCTTGTTTATGATGATCCTTTAGCTTCAGTCTGAATTAAATTTTCACTCATTAACTGGGAAAGTTTGTGTAACATGTTTTGCTACTATTGTTTAATAATGATGCAAAACTAAGGCCATGAGCTGTGGGTCCAGCTTCTAACCTTTTGAATTGTGCTCCCCCGTAAAAGCATTTTCAGTCCTGCAGGAAAGATTAGGCTGTAACAGTTTACTTAATAAAAACACTGCAATACCACATATCAATGTGAAATATTATTTTAATTTAGGTATATTAAGTATTATGATAGTCTTAATACACAGTCGAGGTATTTAGTTTAATCTGTTTAGTAGATAGTTTAATTTTAGGATTCCTTTCATTCACTAGATTCCTTTCTTTCACTGGTAGGTGATGGGGTCACCCATAGGGACTAAATGTGGAATTCATATGAGGTTAGGGACTTTCTTTGTGTGCAGTCCATCTTAAATGTGATCAGAATAAACTTCGTCAACTTTGAGACCGAGCTGAATCCAGATTCATCCCTGGAGCTTCCAACAAAAGAACTCATTACAATGGTAAAATGACTTGCTATTGTTTGGTTGTAACTCACATAAATCATTATTCAGATCATGGATACCTATTCTAGATTGCCATGTGATCTTTGGTCAGACTGCCTTGCCCTGTACAGAATCAGCATCAAAACTAAAATAGACAGCTTCAAAATGTGCAGTGTAAAGTTGGCAGTTTGAGGCTTGAACTTGGGTGATTAATGCTCATTTCTGCAGGTCAGGCAGTACAGACTGGCTCTCATGACAGGCTGAGGAGGTGTTAGTATTAAACCACCCCACCAACGCATCACTAATTGCGCTAGCTTTTGTTTTATACAGAGATGAAGATACAACGAGTGGTGAAGCCCTTTTGTTTGGACAGTGTTGTGGTAGGCAATGGCATCAACACAAAACCTCCGATACAAACTAGGCTATCAACACCGCAATATCTAACAGTCTAATGTCTGTGTGCATGCAGGGAGTCTATTCGAGATTGGTTCCAATTTACTTAGGGTTTTACAAATCCTGCTTGTGAGTGGCTCAGATTTTAGAAGCATAGCACAGAGAAACTGAAAGTGAAGCATCCTGGCAGTGCACAGGCATCACTGTTCTCAAATGTTTTCTTAATTCAGGCAAAGATATGACATATCACAGACTGGTGGGATGTCTGAAGAGTGCTTCCAACTCAAAATTCCAAAACAGGAGACAAGCAATTTCTAATGAACTGGAAAAAAGGAAGCCATGACAAATGGAGAGGCTGACACCAATGCAATTCAATTATTACAGTTTGGGAAGTTCATGAGATGTTCAGGGACAACACAGCAGTTAAGAAAGAACGAAAGAAAAAGAGAGAGAGACAGGGAGTGAAAAAGAAAGGAGGTGGATTTCCAGGTTTGCAGAGACATTAACACTCTCTGGCATTTCCTCTAAAAGCCACTCTGACAGGCGCTGAAGAAGACATTCCCTGCTCGCTTTGCTGTACTGATGCCTGCCCGCCTGCCTCCCACCTCCTCCTCCTCCTCCTCTTCCTCCTCCACAATGCCGTGACACAGGATTAGCTTTCATTAGAGAAGGCGCTGTAATCAGCTTTGGAGCATAGCAGAGCCTGAACAATGGAAGAAGCTGAAAGGATCTGGAAGACAGGGTGCTATGGGTGCACGCCGTTTTATGTCCAAGCCATTTGGAAACTGTGGCATGTAACGGCGAGACATTTGAATAGCCACGCTTATCTGAATATTCGCCTGTAAGTGATGTCAGATTATGGCAAGAGCAATCTACCCGACATGTTTAATTTCTGCTGGTTACCATCATGCTGGTCCCACTGGGCCAAGTACTCAGACCCATAAAACTGTAGTTTCATGTAAACAAGATCCTGAGTTGCGAATCATTGTGTAACTTTACAGTCACAAGGGCTATATGTAATATTTCTATGTTAAAATATGAAATTATTATTAAGGTATTTACACCACAGCAGGACTGAAGTTCTGTCAAAGACAACAATGTATTGGACTGTAGGGATAAGAATTGAAAATTTTGATTTATGTAACCTCTAGAGGGTGTAGTGAGTCTCATGGTGAGGGGCCTTTGACATCAGAAGCATCAGACATTGACCACATGGAAAGAGAACTAGATGTCGACCGATATGGGTTTTTCAAAGGCCGATGGCGATACCAATTATTTAAATAAAAATTTAGCCGATGACCAATATCTAAAGCCGATTTTGAAAGGCAACTAAAACACTCATGATATAAATATATTAGAATTAACAATTATTGAACTTTGTATTTAAATATAATCATACACGAACAAATAATTTTAACTTCAAGTAGAGAAAACAGCACACTACCACATAGTGGTAAAAAAAAAATTAAACTGTAAACTCAAAAGTTTTCAAGTAACAAAGGTA
>JAPTYR010000011.1:14256029-14268493 GCA_029814505.1 Siphamia roseigaster
AAATATGTATACAATCCTTGATCAAAAACAAAAACTGCCTTGGCGGAGGTTTGCACTCTCTGGGTGCTTTTCTAGTTGCATATGGGTTTCATTAGCCTGTTTACACTGCCTCCATGTGGCCAAAAAGGGTCCAGATGAACCGTAAATATGAAGTCCTCAAAGCTGCCATGTTTCACAGCCTTAATCCATGTATAAATAATGACACAAAAGAGGGGAAAACACTGAAACCTGGACACAACAACAGGAACCTGCTTCTGATATTTCCCTCCCTCTTTCATTTTGCTTCGGTTGTTATTCAAACATATTTACAGTTTTTCCGCTGAACCACCATGAAGACATGACAGATTTATGACCCAACTGCAAAGCCTCAATTTGTTTCTTTTGTCACTCAGTGCGCACGTAAACAAAAGCAATTTATGGAAATCTCATAAGATGAAAACAAATGGCTGCTTACAGTGTGTGTTATATTAAAGCTCTGATCTTTGTCTCTGCAGGAGAAGTTAAATCAGCTGAGAGCCAGTATCATCAACAACAAAGAGGATGATGACAGTGTCTATGGTAAATATTCCTTTGTCCTGGATATGTGGGTTAACCTTTACTGTCACCGGAGAGAAACTCCAGAGCAGTATTTTCCAGGAACTTTATCAAACCAAATAATACGTGGTACAGTTAAGGTTACACGGCCTTATAAATGACTTTATTTGACTGTGTACTCTAAATGGCTGAACAGCTCTTCTTTCCCTACAGATAAAATCAACATCGTTCATCACACGCCAAGTGAGTCTTTAAAAACTTATCTCAGTGTGTGCAGAGAAAACCTGCGTTTGCATGCCTTTGTAGTTTCTCTAGTCCCAGTTGCAGTGGTGGGGAATTAATCCTCTGGGAAGTGTTATTTAATCAAATCCCCAGTGCCATGTTTCATCTAGCGAGCCTCTCTTGCACTAAATAGGAAGTCTTTTGTTTCTTTTTACTCGACAATTCTCCATTCAGCTGTGCATTTTAAATAATTTCCCCCTCAGGTGCTGTGGTGAATGAAAGTCGAAGAGGGAGCCAATCAGTGGATTCTGAGTTCTACAGCAAACCTCTGAAAGGACATGTAAGTTTCCTTCATTTGCCAAAGGAGATTTGGCAGCAATAACCATGAAAGTATAATGCACTGTATACATGATTCCATATGTTAATGAAGTTCAGACTGACATCAAGGCTCTTAAAGGTCTAGGGTATAAGAATTAGAGGGATTTAGGAGGGTCTAATTGCAGGAATGGAAACAAATGAAGACATATAATATTGATTATTTCTGTTTTCATTAGTGTATAATCACAGACTAGTTGTATTTTCATTATTTTACAATGAGAAACTTATGTGTAGCGGACGTGGGTTGTCTTTAACATAGTCGACGCTACACAAGGGGGTTCTTCTAGTGGGTGGCATTCAGTGTTAAAGTGCGTTACCATCATATACTATGGCAGTATCTGCAAGGCCACACTAACATGCTAATTAGTAGGCGAAAATCCAAAAACCGGAGTACGAAATCAATAGTATGTCCATTTTATATAACATAGTAACGTAATGAGTATGTAGCATGCACGTTTTGGAAGCAGAAATATCCCATAATGCAATACAGACAAGGTGGAGGGTGAACAGAGCTCAGTAGTATCACGTTACTTTCTATTACACAGATGCCAGTACAATCTATATTAGTTTGTAGTATTATACACATGCCAGTAGAAGTAAGAATGACTTGTTACTAAGGTTACGTCCCCAATTTGCAGAGGAAACTTTCAGGAAATTATTATTATTATGTAGGTACATAATAATAATAGGTACATTCTACCAGAGATAAGAGACTTAAACCATCTTTACTACTTAATATTACTCACTGGAGCTTTAAGATACAGTTAAAATGTTAACAAACTCAGTATTCTACTGGATTTGTTTTGCAGACTGGTTTCTTTCGGAAAGCAGACAAACGGTAAAGGTGAGTATGAAGCCAGTTTAAGATTTTGGTGATTTTTCTAAACAGTTTCCTGTGTTTAGACTTCTTTTTTTTCTGTATTTACAGGCATTATCACTCCAGATACTGTTCTTCCAGAGATGACATTTTATCCGTTTCAATGTTTTCTAACTCACAGAAATGAAAAATATTATTTAAAAAAAAAAAAAAAGCAGCAGATGTTTGTTGTTTCACAAGAGTAGATATATGAGAAACATATTTTTGTCTTTAAAAGGAAAAATCCAGTCATTCATCCATTCGACTCTTTTTTAAATCATTATTTCAATTATATATTAATAATTATAGAAGACCCAATTTTTTAAAATATTTGCAGTAAGTCACAAACAGCACACAAATTATGTTACTAATTAAACTCACTGCAGCACCTCCATTTACTGTTGGAAAATAAATACACTTCTAAGGTCAAGAGGTGATGGTTTTTCATTAGCCTGCCACACAAAAAGGGAGTGATTTCCCTGTGGTCTAAAAAAAAAAAAAAAAAAAAAAGACAAGCTGTTAACACATTGACCACTAGAGGGAGCTTCACCTCTAAGTATATCCACGATTGTCTGCATTCGAGGAAAGCAAAGACATCTGGCAAGCACAGAGGCACCTGCTGACCTCCTGATGGTTGGGAAGCAAACTGTGGAAAAATAGAACCATACATGTTTATAAATGTAAAAGGAAGGTTAAGAAAACTCATACAGCAGGTGAGAACATCGTGGAAGTCATGCAGGCATCAGCCAAGAAACACAAAAAAAAGAATACATGGGAAAAAATAAATAAATTAAAAAATTCATGTAGTCCAATCCTAAAGTTAAAGTCTTTATTTTGGGGGAAAAAAAAAAAACTCTGCATAAAGGAGTTTTGTCGTCTGTGTTTTGCTGCCTTAGTTCAGAGATTTGCATGCGAAAAAAAAAAAAGCTTTACACGAATGTCATAAATAAACAGTAAAAGGGCCTTTTATGATCACATCCATTGAAATTCAGGATAATAAATGTTCACTGTATATACTTGTCAAAAATCTGAATTTGCTGTGATTTACAAAACTATTCAGGAGTTGGCACAAAATACACATAGTCCGTCTCACACACACAGATACCAGTTTGTTGGTACAGCCCGGCCTGTGCCTGAATGAATGAATAAGAGCTGCATGGGGAATTCAGTGAATGCATGGCTAAATCCAAGCTCAGTCTTGAAACCCAGGCAGAGGCTGAGCTGTGTGCCAACAAAGCAGCTGGGTACACGCCGGGCACATTTTTCTGTTCAATCATGCTCTTTGTGAATAATATGTATTAATGCCGTCCCTACTTAGACCTGCCAGTTAGCCTTTGGAGATGATCCGGCTTCAGGACCCCATGGCATTTGAGGCATATGTTTGCCTGTCACCTGCTGTGTATATTTCTGTCAGTGTGTTAGGCATGGACACTGCGATAGGCCTCGATTCATCTTGTATGCAAATATCGGAGCGCCGCCACAAGGAATCATTCCCTAGTCGCAGAGAGACGAGCAGATAGAGAACTTTAGTGGCATGTGACTCCCACGCTAAGCATGTTCCTATATGTGGGAAGCAGCGTGTCAAACATAAGGGATCAATGATTTATTGCTTTTCAGAACTATAGTGTACTCACAGAGCAAGAGAGTACACAGATGCATTATTAAAAAGTAAATGGTTGAAACTCTAATTATGATCCATTTATTTATTTTTAAGTGCACTCTGTCATAATATCTGGGTTAAGCAGTGAAACATAAGTGCTTTTAATAAAGTAATGTATATATGGATGATTTGTATTTATATTTTATGGAATATATTTGCTATTAAATAAGATTTGGAAACTATTTCACTGTAAACACTTGTGGAATAAATCTAAAATGCCTATTTTATTGAAACTTCACCTTTTATACTGTCGCCTGTAATTAGAACTACTGCCGACCTAAACTGGTTCCAACTAGATTACACTAAAGAATATTTGTTGGTATTTCTCTATTTATTCACCAGGGGATCATGCACTATAGATTTAATGGGAACATACTCATTTAAAAAAATGTTTTTGGGCTATAAATGTAGAAAATGTAGAAATTCTGAGTTAAGAAATGACTGACTGAGATGATTGTTTTTGAATAAAAAGCTCTTTTGGAGTTATGTAATTATTAATGTAAGACAATATTGACAATTAAATGATCATTACTTTTGGTTTGGTAAATATTACCCAAGTTTCTTTCTCAGCATGAAATGGAAAACCTTATTTTTATCCTTTATTTATCCAGAAAGGTCAGAAGGTCTGTTCTTCCAGGGAGTCCTGGTTAAAATAACAGCAACAAAAAATAAATAGAAAACACTCCCAACAAATAAAGTACAATAAATACATTCAATAAAATGTAGAAAAAGAAGAATAAGCGCATAGTTAAGAAAGTTAGGGGGAAAAAGTAGATAGTTGCATAATTCAGCTAAAATTTTCAGCAACATTGCATTTGGATTTGCTTTTCCTCTGTTTTCCAGCAGATATCCCATAGATGACAGGATTATACAGTCATCGCATCGATAATATTATTATGACACAGTTCTTAACTGGTGATGTCCTCTGGGAAAAAAATAAAAAAGGAGAGAGCTGTGTCCAAGCTGTATCCTCAGTTGTCTGTTGCATGGCATAGACACTTGGTTTCACACTGCTGCAAAAAAAAAAAAAATACTCCTGGGATGCCGCCGCATGGATAACTTATCAGTAATAACTAGTAGCTGAAGAGGCTCGCCGAAACGTCCCCACTCAAAACATATACACCCAGGCATGCATACAACATACATGGAGGCCGAACCATGCACATGCACACTCTCTTGGTTCTCTCTCTCTCTGGCCTCAGGATTAGGGCAGAGGATTGTGCACAGCTGCTCCCCAACATCCCCGATAAAAATCAGGCAATTTCACAGTCAGTGGCATTCTTTCATCCCCTAATCCACAACTAACATACAGTATGGATGAACCTTACTGAGATGAGAACAAGCTGTTCTGAGCTGACCCCCTGTTGGTCAATACGGACACCTATGATTGGCTATAAGAGACGAACAGCAGGGGAGGGGGGAGTGAGAAAGGAACATCTACTGACCAGTGACCAAAGGGGTAAAAAAAATAAACAAACAGCTATGAGCACATCAGTGAATAACTGTTCAGATAATAGGCTGGATTTGGGAAATGGGAACTGAAACTCAATATCATCAGTTTGTGCACGATCTATTATTCTGAACCACTTTTTAAAAAATGAGAGTTAGGGTTAAAGTCCCACTCCTCTTAACCGCCATCATTTTCAGAGAGTTAATTTAACGAATGTCCTCCTAATAAAAAAATGCAATTGAGATTGAGGAGTTGTCATCAGAGCTAAGAGCCCCGCCCTCTTCAGCGCGAGATCCGCCATGATTGCAGGGTTCCGGCAGCATTAGTCCTAGTTGTTTGCATCTTGTTTACTTCTTGTTCGACTTCAGTGAACACTGTACAATGCCTGGAAATCACTGCTGTGTGAAAAACCGTTCCAGTGCTTCACACAATTCTAACGGAAAACTTAAGAAAAATGGAATACGTTTTTTTAGCATACCTAAATGGACAAGACACCTAGGAGAGGAAGTGTCTGACCTGACAAGGAGACGTCGGATGGCTTGGTTGGCAGCAATTCGAAGAAAGGACCTTACTTTCGATCACGAGTCTCCATGCATTAGAGTCTGTTCATTACATTTTCACTCAGGTACGTTCTCTAAAATGTCTTTATGTTGTCTTGGTAGACCTGTTACCTTATGTTAGCTAACTGTCAACCAAATTTGTCATACCAAGCCCTTTTGTCATACCAAGAGTATCCTCTTTGTTTTGCATGTTTGCCAGTTAAAAGCATTGTTTAAAGCATTGTTAAAAGCATTGTTTTTTTCATAATGTTATTAATTATTCTGGTTTAGGTAAACCATATTATAAGATGAATAAACATGATGAGATTCTGTTCATAACATCATGCCACATTTTTTGCCAGTTTAAACCATTGATTACATAGATTTTGTATCATCTAATTACTCTTCTAGGTAAACCATCATACCACATGTTGGAGAACCACCCTGACTGGACGCCATCATTGCAGTTAGGCCACGATGGGGTTAAGAGAACAGATGAAGCGAGATATCAGCGGCAAGTAAAGCGCAGGACCCAGCATCCGCCAGCCCGGGACCAGCAGCCACCGCCGCCAGCCCAGGACCAGCAGCCACCGCCGCCAGCCCAGGACCAGCAGCCACCGCCGCCAGCCCAGGACCAACAGCCACCGCCGCCAGACCAGGACCAGCAGCCACCGCCGACAGACCAGGACCAACAGCCACCACTGACAGACCAGGACCAACAGCCACCGCCGACAGACCAGGACATGGAATGTGGATTCTGTAAATCCAGATGAGATATTATCAATAATCTTTTGGAGGAAAACAGAGCGCTGAAGCAGGAGCTTGATGAGTACCGGATGAATGAGAACTTTCTGAGTGGTGATGATGGCACAGTGAAGTATTACACAGGGCTTCCAAACTTTGCTTTGTTTCAGGTACTTCTAGTCTACCTCACTCCATATCTGCCTCAAGGTAGGATGAAAAAGCTCTCACACTTCCAGCTTGTCCTACTGACTTTAATGCGCCTCAGACTAGACCTGCCAATACAGCATCTCAGCCATCTCTTTAGAGTACATAGAACTACAGTTACCCATGCCTTTCACCATACCCTTGCAGTGATGTACACACAGCTGTCTCCACTGGTGCACTGGCCAAGCAGGGAATGCTTATTGACCAGTATGCCACACCAGTTTGTCGAGTCTTTTGGGGAAAATGTGGCTGCCATTGTGGACTGCTTTGAGGTTTTCATTGAGAAGCCCTCAAATGTACTGGCAAGGGCACAGACTTTCTTGCAATACAAACACGCATACACCATGAAATACCCAATTGTGATCACGCCCCAGGGTGTCATTTCATTTATATCAGACGGGTGGGGTGGGCGCACAAGCGACAAACATAACTGAGCAAAGTGGATTCCTGAACCAACTGTTACCAGGGGACATTGTGTTGGCAGATAGGGGCTTTAATATCAGAGAAAGTGTGGGCATGATGTGTGCGAAAGTAAAAATACCTGCATTCACAAGGGGTTGTGCACAGCTGGAGGTAAAAGATGGAGACGAGGGCCATAGCACATCTCAGAATTCACGTTAAGAGGGTGATTGGTGTTGTGTGCAACAAATTCAAATTCTTACACTCAACCGTACCTGTGCACATGCTTCTCAAATGTGAGGGTGAGGACCTAATGCCTTTGGACAAAATTGTCACCGTTTGCTGTGCCTTAACAAACATGTGCAAAAGTATTGTTTGAGTGCCTTGTCAACAATAAATGCTTGAAACAATTTGAAAAAGCAATACTTGTTTATTTATTTCTTCACAGAAAAATCAAAGGATGTGCATAATGTGCAGAAGAACAGGGCATTTAACATTCAACATCAATATTAAACAGTAAATAAAAATTTAAATAAAAATAAAAAATAAAAGTAAATAAAAATTTTCACAAAAAAACAAAAATGTAAAAAAGTAAAAATGAACACAAAATATACATTTATAAATACAAAACAATGAACATACAAGGAAAGACATCATGCAGCACAAGAAGGGCAAAACCATGATGCGTCAGTGTGAGGTGTGTCCACAAGTCCCACACAACTGAAGTGGTACCACTGGACTGGGCAGTTCTTGTTGTCACAGGCCACCATTTGACCTTCCTCTGGTCCAGCACAGAGACACCACACATCCTTCCTTCTCTTGGCTGCTTTTTTGGCCGGCTGCTTTCTCGGTCTCTTCTCGCCTACTTGTACTTCGCGTAGCACGCTGGGACCAGAAGATGGTTGAGAGGTAGGTAGAATTGTGAAGTATTGCACAGCAAGTTCTGGTAGCGCCACCTTCATGAAGAACTCATGTGCCTTTTGTAGGCGTGCATTCCAAAAAGCACTATCTGGAGCTATGCGCAGAATGGCAGTGTCTTTCAAAGTCCACAGTACAAAATCACAGTAGGAGCTGTCGGTCACAAACAGCTGCGTCTGGACTTGTGTGTAATAAGGGTGGGGTTTTTTCAGTTGCACCTGACCATTGACTATATGTAGGCAGAAGTTGCGGTCACATCTGCCACAGTCTTTATGGTCTGACAGTGCTGTTGCAGTGCTGTTAGGTCACTCCTGTTCAGGCCAGTTCCTTTAACAACAGACTGTAGGCTCCTGATTGGCAGAACAGGATCTCTAAACTGCGCACAGTGGTTAGGGAGCACACTCAAAATGGCAGATCCTGTGTCTGTCATGCTGACTTCGTGGTAGAATGTTGCCAGCCTTTCTGGTGTTGGTGGTGGTGGTTGTGTTGTTTTGGCCTGATGTGTTCTTTGTGCTGGACCATTGCTGTTCTCACCATTAATACGACTGTCCAGAGATCTGCGCGTAGCTGCTGCAGATATGAAATTGATGCGGTGACCAACCTCAGATTGCACCTTCTTCATGCCACTTGGGAGCTTCCAGTAGGCCGGCTCATCGGTGACCATGGCCATCTCCCTTAGTCGGACACAGGCATCAACCATGAAGAGCAGGGCTCCAACATGGGTGCACGACTCCGCAATGCCGGCCATACAGGTGCAGTGGGCCGAGCATACTTGCCCCGATGGTGTCAGGATCACCCATGGATTTAGAGGGGGCTCACATAACCGCCGTGAATGCAGGACCTGTTAAATAAAGTTACATACATTAAGGAAAGAGTAAAAAGCATTTTATGTCACCGCTGTTATTTCAACTTACAGCCTACATGTCAGATTGCTAGGCCTATGTGTACACACAGCACACTGTACATAGTACACTGCCCTCCTCCCCTAGCACACACACACACATATAACCCCAACAAACTTCAGTACATCATCCCCCCTTCCCCTTCTTTGTGGACAACAGGAGAAGGAACCGGTTTGTCCACTTTGCCCAACACCTAACATACCAGGTAGTAAGCTGTATCATTGTACTGTTTACAAATTACAACTAAACGTAAACAGCTTCAGCATACATCAAACGATGTTGGAAACATTTTTGTAAGCCTATGCTGATGTATGAAACAGTTGCAGTTAATAGCATTTTGGTCGAGAAGTATTTGCAGGAATAAAGGCAATGTAATTACAAAACAGTGAAACATTTTTTTTTACCTTGGCAAGCACAACGGTATTTTCACATCCTGGAGGTTTGTGGATGGCCAAGTCCTGTACCCATCCACAGCAGAAAGCCTCGTAGCTCTCCAGTGATTTGTAGCTTTTGAATTCCTGTAACGTGTAGTAGCTGATACCAAAAACCAAGTAATTGACGGTGTCAGCATATGTACACGGAGGTAATAACTCCAGCTGTTTGTGCCAGTCTGCAGCAGAGAGCTCGTATGGATCGATGTTGTTAATATCCCGGATCTTCTTTACATATCACTCTTTTGCTTTTTGTGTAAGCCTGTCTCTGTACGGACCATTATCTTTAACTTTTTCCATCGTTTAAGCTTGACTCTTCTTAGAACTCCTTCTCTTCCGCGCCTCAGTAATATCTTCTAGTAAATAACCATGGCAACCGATAGCGTTGCCTGCAAACATGGCGGAACACCTCAAACCCCGCCCAGCTTAGCACGTGACTCCTCTATCTCTATAGGAGCCAGGGCATTCAGGCTTTAAAAGTGATCAATAAAATCTTAAAATCCATTCTAAGAGACACAGAAAGCCAGTGAAGGGAGGCCAGGACTGTGGTGATGCCTGTTAAAACCAGTGAGAAGCCTAGCTGCTGCATTATGGACCAGTTGGAGACGGGACAGAGAGTTGGGACTGATACAGGACAGAAGTGAATGACAGTAGTCCAGTCTGGTGAATATGAATGAATGGATGACAGTTTCCAGATCAGATTGTGGGAGGATCAATTTCAGTTTAGATATGGTTCTCAACTGCCGGAAACAGGACAACTTCGATATGTGATTTGAAATTGAATTCGGAACCAAATATTAATCCAAGGTTTCTGGCAGTGCACGTAATATTGCTGGAGAGAGGATCGTGGCTGTTTTTGATGGAGGTGATGGAGTTTGGTGGATTGAAAAGAAGCACTTCTGATTTTGAGCCATTACGTTGTAGGAAGTTATGAGCCATCCAACATTTTGCGTCATTGAGGCAGGCAGACACCGCAGCAAAGCCTCTTGGGTCATCTGGTCTCAGGGGCAGGTATATCTATGTGTCTTCCGCATAACAATGGTAAGATGTCAGGGTCTGGTTATAGATTCAGCAGTACAAAACCTTGGCCACCCTCAAAAGGAAAGGAAGTAGGACAGAGATGCAGAGAATTAGTGTTTTTTTCTTTATTTTCTTCCCAGAACTAGGTTGAGTTACATAATAGACACCCGACAAAAAGAATCCAACAAAAATAGTTCCAAGGCAAAGACCAGTCCAAAAAAAAGGTCAAAAGTAATAGTTCCCAAAAAGAATACGAAAGGCACAGTTCGTGGATCGGTCGAAGTTAAAAAAATGACACACCAGCAGCAGTCCCGCAAACTAAAAAGATCAGGTCCCATGCAAAACGATCCAACAGAAATATCCTGGGGTAACCCCACTCAAGTTTCACATTTCAAAATTTTAAGTCCAACAAAGTTCATAAAAATAATCCTCTTCAAGCAAAAAATCCAAATGACAAAAGTTCCAAAAGATAGTTAATTTAATAGTCACAGAGAAAATCAAGGACATGTACTCACAGTGTGGCTTTCAGTAGAACTCAGCAAAGTGCTTAGAAAAAACAAGGTATTTATACAGGCCAACCAATCAACCATTAAACAACCAGCCAATGGCAAAAGAACAAGTGTAACCAAAGAAGAAACAGGAAAACAAAAACGGTAAGCAATGGCGACCTCTAGAGGCTGAGCAAGCAACCAACAGGCAAAATGTCCACAGACAAAGATGCATTGTGGCGCTGAAAGATCAGGCTGAGTGGGAGCATTTAAAGAGAAAAGAAAATTGGACCTAAAACTGAACCTTGTGGTACACCACACGCAATCTGGGATTTGGAAGTAGTGTGTAATGGTGACCACAAAGGTTCTATCTAAAAAGTAAGAATGAAACCAGCTAAGTGCAGTGTTTCTGATGCTGACCCAGGTTTTAAGATGATTGAGTAAAATGGAATGATCCACAGTGAAAGGCTGCACTTAAATAACGCTCTCTCCCCTGTCGGCTGCCAAAAGAAGGTCATTGGTGACCTTGAGGAGGGCTGTTTTAGTGCTATGAAAAGGTCTAAAACCAGACTGAAATTTCTCAAAGAGATTGTTATGAGACATAAAAGCTAAAAGCTGGGTTGAAACCACTTTCTCTAAAACTTTTGATAAAAACTGGAGTTTAGAAATTGGTCTAAAATTATTAAAAACAGTGAGATCAAGATTAGGTTTCTTTAAAAGGGGTTGGACCAGAGCATATTTAAAAGAAAAGGGGACAATGGCTTATGACAGAGACCAGTTAATAATTAATAAAATACTGGGCCCAACTGTATCTAAAATCTCTTTCAGAAATTTAGTAGAGATGGCATTAAAGATGCATGTAACTGGCTTCTTCTGAGTGATTATTTCATTTAAAAACATTAGTGAAATAGGATGAAAGTAATTAAAATAACTAAAAATGCCTCTACCTGTGTCTAAAATGCAATCTGTGGGGATTTATTTTTTTTTTTTGCCTAATGTCCTTAATTTTATTAAAAAAGAATTTTAAAAACTCCTCCAGCAAGTCTTGTGAGGAATCTCTAAAATGACAGGGGAAGGGCCTAGTTATTGAGTCTATGACTTTAAATAAAATTCTGGGGTTGGAGTGATTTGATAAGATTAAGTTTGAATAAAAAGAGTCTCTTGCTTCGTTAACTGCTTTCTGATCATTTTTAGTGGCAACTTTCCAGATTTCTAAAAAGTCATGAAGGCCTGTTTTCTTCCATTTTCTTTCATTCCACCTACAGTGTCTTTTTAATTTAGCTGTAGACTCATTTAGCCGGGGGTGTGGTGAACTCTTGGGCTTTTTAACTTTAAAAGGTGCCACAGAGTCCAGCACAGTCGGACAAGTTTGGTTAAAATGGGATATCAGCTCCTATATGTTAAAATTGGGGTTAAAAGCAGTTTAAAAAGCAGTGTTAAAAAGTTCAGAAAACTGACTGGCAGACATCGAATTAAAAGCGCGGCAACGAATGGCTAAAATGTGATTAAAAGGTGGTCTGGCTAAAATTACATTAAATAAAACCGCTCTAGGGCGGCATGGTGGTACAGTGGTTAGCACTCGTGCCTCGCAGCAAGAAGGTCGTGGGTTCGATCCCGGCACCAGTCAGTGGTGTTGGAATTTAACTCACACCTTTCTGTGTGGAGTTTACATGTTCTCCCCGTGTCTGCGTGGGTTCTCTCCGGGTACTCCGGCTTCCT